>BLKM01000133.1:76849-93974 GCA_013340265.1 Coptotermes formosanus
CTGCGGTCCGGGCCTGCAGGCCGGGACCGCAGAGAGTTCACGCCTCCAGTACACAGTCAACAGCACATTCTCACTCAACTATAAAGTGCAACCTTGGTGTAACGATAACAAAAAAGTTCTCCCTGAAGATGACCCAGCAGGGTCGAAACATGTAGGAGTGTGTTACAATTGACGATAAAACTCTTTGTGCATTTGTTGGTGATTAGTGTTTTTGTTAATTAGTTACAATTTCATGCATACTACGCATCCCACAGCAATTAGAAGAAACTGGATTTCAGACATCACTCATTTTCTTTAAAAAAGAAGAGAATGTGTATCTTCATGCACCAAACTGCAAGCAAGCAACATCCAAATGTTTACAGTTCATAGACAACATGATGTACATGCAGGATACAAACAGAACACAAACATGTGAGCAACTGCACTACACTATGCTACACTACACTGCACTAAAACACAATACACTACACTACAGTTCATGCAAACTACAAATAAAACACAGCATATACTGATAAAACTCAAAATTCACACCTTGGATAATTTTGGCAATAATTCCACACAGACTAGTTGCACCTATGACAAAGAAAATTCACACATGAAATAAAAGTGCAGGTGATCCAGTACATATATGAGGCCAGAGGTCAGAGGTTTTCATGGCAGTGAGAACTTAAAGTCTGCTCGATAATGACACCATTCTGGGGCACTTCTGCTTCCATCTCATCTATGAAGATGAAGGCAGCAGGTCCCTCTGAAATTTGATGGGTTATCTTCAAGACCACTACATAAATACCACTGCAACACCCTCAAATCTCATACAAAATAAAGTGATGTCAGAACACAAAAGTTCTTTCATGGGAAAACAGCAAGTCAGGATACAACACACCACAGATCAAAACTGCTCATAAGAGACGTAATCCACACCACTAATTTTCACACTTCGAAGATACAATTTGGTGTGATACACTGGCATAATACCATCATAGCAACATTCATACATTTCAGAAGGCATGTCCAATTAACAGTCTTACTTGGTTACTCTACTTCACAGCACATGGCAGGTAAGTGATGTATTTGTGATGGTTACTTTCACTACAGCGCACTGTAAATAAAATTACCTTGCCTCACCATGACCTTTTATCAACACTTCTATGGATGACAAAAACACTGGGCAGCATAAAGGGGTCACACAAAAATATTTTACTGAAATTACATGATAATCAAAAATACAGAAAATTGAGGCATTTCAGTAGAAAAATTTAAAATTCCTGAAAGTGAAAATTAAGATGCTCATTTTTAAAACAGTTCACTGCAAGGCCTTCGCATTATTTTTAAATGTGTCACTTGATGACGAGGTCAAATGCTGAGATTATGTAGCATCAGGGTGACAACTTCATAACCTTCCACCCAGTCTTAACAAAAACGGTGTTTCTGCACAGTCTGTGATGGCAGGCACTACTGCAGGTGGTTCATCGCACCAATGTGCAGTGTAAAAGTAAATGCGAGCATTACTGCAGACCAACGTGACACAGGGACTGTAAGTGCAGATGGCCTGCGTACTTGCTTGAAAATCACATTTTTTGTGACACGTTACACGGACAAACAAGTTTGACAGTCCACAAGTTCTGTGACATTCAGTTAAACATATTCATCGCATTTTGCACAGTTTAGTCTACAATATGCCATACTGGAGATTGCTATACTGGTGATTGCCATCAACTGCAACACCTGATAAGCAAACCTTTCACATAAATAATTCTGTCAACAACAGCTAACAACAACCGTAACAAAATCATAGAACAACTGGACGTAACATTAAACATTACCACTGTGCTTCACAAAACAACGTCACATGTAAACATCAATCGTGCCCAGCCAAGTTACAAACATCAGCAGCTCATGTCTTATGTGATAGAAAAAGAGACAAAATTTATATGACAAAAAACAAAAGGTCTTACCTTTATCTTCAATCATATTGTTTGATAAATCAAGAGTGTGAAGAGGGTTGTTGTTGTTTGCTATTAATGCCAATGACAATTTGTGAGCAAAATCCCTGCAAAAGGAATGAATTTCAAAATTCAAACAATTCATTATGAAAGTTATATCCAGCAGATGAAGGCAATACAGAGAAACCCCGTTTAGAAAATTTTGAAAATTCCAAGAAAATCCTACTTCTTCAGCCAGAAATTTCTTAAAGGGTAATTTTAATGAAATGGGAGAATTTTGGTGCTTTTTTATCCTGACCTCTTAGGCAGGAAATTTTCTTAACCGGGTTTTCCTTAAGCGAGTTTCACTGTATATTCCTCTGAAACAGTGGTACCATCTGCCAGACTGCACAGTCTTATATCCCAGAAGTCCAAAAATTAAATCCACATCACTCAGGGGAGAAAAGCAAATCTGATGTACAGCAAATATGAATTTCCTAGTTGCCTGAAATAACCGTTTAACCCACAGCAGTTCCAGCATGTACCACATTTAACATCCAAAAATTCTGCATTTTGTCCAAAAAGTGTATTTATGTGTTCTCAATGATAATCACAATAAACGGTAATTAAGAACTCAGGAGGAACGTTACACCTCCATCTTCAACTCGCCATGTTCTACTATACTACATGATGTCACAGCCCAGAGGACAAAAATGTGATGTCATGCAGTTTGCGGACAAGCCCCAATGTTATAGAGATAACTGCTGCACAGAGCTACACAGCAATACGTATTGGCTCACCAAACTAACAAGTGTCACATTCCAGGTGAACGCAACCTGTGGGTGCACATATCCCACGCATCAGGTCACCCAGCGGACTAAATTTTGTATGGCGGCACGCAATATTTGTGAATCTTCAGTATGGACCTTGCTTCATGTTACCCTTCCGGCACCTAGAATTTTGAAGCAGCTCCTAGATTTTTGGAAAATTTGTGGACTCCTGCCATAGTGAGAATACTTACTGTTGTGAGTACCTCAAATTTTACAGACAAGACATATTCACTACACTAAAAACCTAATATTTTACACGAAAATGTCTTTCACAGTGAAATAAACACAGTACATGACGATTCAAGTCTTCTAGGATGTGACATAGTGTCACTGGATGAGTGGTACAAAGGGCAAGTTTGACCCATGAAGAAGGCAACATAGTCCTTCAAAACACTGGGAACCACTGACCCAACAACACAGCATCACATCCCAGAAGACTTGCACCCCCACCACGACCACTATGAGAACCTCACATTTCACACGACACTGCATCTACATAAGGCTGCAACAGTTTCCCTGTACGTGGCTTACCATTTTACCCCCAGGTTGTCTAGATAAAGCTCCTCTATGCTAAGTGACTTCTTCATCACATGCAGGATTCTGTCCAGTGCCTCGTGCGTCAGCTTGATGTTACTGGCTCGGAGCTTAGTGAACCAAGTGTTGTACTCCAGGGCACTGATTATTGGCACGATGTCCCTGAACATACAAGAACCTACATAATTCATGCACACTTGCCCAGAATTTCACAAAAAATATGTTGTGTGTGCCTTACATGAGCATTTGTAACAATACAGGAGATGTCTTCAGAGTGTAATACTTCTAACACATTCGCTGAATCTTACCAACAGATTTACAGTTAATCATGTTCAGTTATTATGCTCAGGCAACTGTTTCTTTGGCCTCAGCTCACACATCACAGAAAACACAGTTTGTGTCCAGAATAAAGACAAATCACACAAATGTACTCAAGTCTTCACCTAAGTGCCTATTATTTTTGTCTGATTTTGACGAAACATGAATTTTTTGACATATTTTAGTAAAAGTCCCCAACACAAAACTTCACTTTTAGCAAAAGCCCCCATCCTCTTCCATATACACGATGTACGGTTAAAGTGTATGTATCACAGTCTGTAAATCTCCCACATCTGTACTTTCATTTCAGACATATTACATACACCTTGCATGTTCAGTAGTGTTTCTATTTCCAATTAAAAGCCCAAATATTCCTGTGACCCACCATCTACATCCAGTGGGAGCTGAGTTGTTCCATACGGATGGATGGACAGATTGACCAACATGACCAAGCTAATATAGCTGCCACTTTTATCAGCTGTGTTGCAAACATGCCTAGAAATGATGCAATGTGTGGAACATCACCAGAGCACAGCTACTATGGTGTGCACAGCGCATGTCTCACCCATGCCTGGGGCCTGAGCCTTGGGTTCTGGGCATGGTCAATCCGTCATGCCACAGCAATCTCACATCAAGTAATTAATAAGAAATCAACAAAGATCACACACCAGAATAAAACAGCACACAATATATTGCAAATATAACAGTAACAAGATAAAGAACAGACATGTGTATAACTATGTAACTTTACAGGCATGGCCTCTTTCCCTCACACGGAACTACTGCACATAAATATAACTGTTGCATTTTATAATTTTAAAATTTAGACTTGAAACACTGAATTTCTTAACTACATTCTTTGGTACATAATGACCTGATAATGGCCAATACAAGGCCAAAACGTGTTGTCATCATCATTTAACTATCTAACATATACAGCAACAAAGTGCTGTTTATGCTGAGAAGTCTCATTTTTATGACATACAATATAAAATGATGCTGAAATTGCCTTTCCTATGTTTCTGCAATTCATTAATCACTATCATTGCACCATCAGGCTTCAGATACTTGTAGTCTGAGCTACTGATAGTGCTGTTAAATAAACCACAATAAATACAGCAACACACACCTAATACTACGTTATAAAGAATGCAACATACTTTGGTTCCAGATGGTCGAAGTCTCGCAAGCACAACTCCCGTGTGTCGTGCGACAGATAGATAGTATCCACATCCTGCAACAACCATCAACAAACTCTAAGTGAATGAACACACAAACTTCTGAACAGCCACCCGATAACTTCCCACCAGGTATGAAACTCTGTGGCCTGTAGTAAGGCTCATGACCTGACCACTTTAGTTACAGAGCAAGATCCTCCCATTACTCATTGCAGAGGACACTGGGTGGGATCCACAGCTGGTCTGCCTGTTGGCAACAGAATATCTGCCTTCGCTGGAGAACATGCACATAAAGCTACATGAGCACTTCGAAGGTAGTTCAAATTTTTATTTTTACCAAACTGCTTGAATTATCTGTCAGATCTTATGTAAAGAGGCAAAATACTGAAATTAGAGTCACAGGAGCCCTAAAATACAATTTAAATGTCAGTGCAGCTGGGCCACAGACTGCTGTTACTGCTCTCTTTCTTACTACTACAACCCCGTGAACCAACTCAGCTGTAGCGCAAAACTAGTTCGCTGCATTTTTTCATGAAAACCCAAAAACCACTGTAGAAATTTGTTTACAAGAAACACAATTAGAACAGCACAGCAATACTTACAGTTTTGAAACACATGATGTATGAATCACAATCAAAACACTTAACAATACAACCTGCAGCTTGGAAAAGGAAAATACACTTGCAGCTTGAAACGAAAATACAATCGCAACTTGCAAAGAGGCTCCATCCACACATACAAATACTTGGAGAAGGTGGCTTAAAACACAAATGCCCAAACAACCCCAACACCGTCAAGGACTGGGACTGGACAACCCACCACCATACTAATACCGGCCGAAACATAATTTTTGGGGGTGGGGGGGTGGGCCAAAACTGAAATTAGATGTGGCTACAGTGGAGGCAGGCACAGAGTGGCAAATAAAGGAAGGGGGTTCATGTAGGAAAACTCGGGAAAACACTGCCATGTAGGCAGTGGGGTAGGAACCATGAAGTGGAACTAGTAGGTAGGTTTGAGGGGCAGTAGCTGGGCTGACATGGAAGCTTCAAGCAATGGAAATCGTGTGCCATGACACAGCAAACAGCACAACAGTACACGGCAAGGACTAAAGACTAATATTATTGCAACACCTACACAGGCAGTCTTATGTGAAGCCATCTGGCTTTTGGCTTGGCTCTTGAATCCTGGTACTCATCTAAATAATACAAACCCCAGTCCATACTTTACAGAAAGCACACTGCAACTTCATTACAAAGAACAGCCAGGTATTGTCACTTAACAAAAATAAAAGCTGTTTAAAATTCAGGTCTTCCAGAATATGCTGCCGTGACTGGATGAGTGGTCTCTGACATTCTGAAGGGCAGAGGTGCAGTCATCTTCATGTTGAAGCAGTCCAGTCTTCTTGGACTGCCTTACGCTTGATGATCAATGCACCACAGTCCTTCAAAACATCACCACCCACCCAACGACATAGCAGCACATCCCAGAAGACTTAAATCCTCAGCAACACTTGCTGTGAGAACCTCAAATGTCATAACAGATGTTTATTATGAAAATCATACAAAACACATAAACATGCTACGTGGACAAAATGCTGTTTTTTAAAATATTACAACAGGTGGTAGCTATAGTTACCAGGGGTGCAGCAGGGGGTGCAAGTGGTGTGGCTGTCCTTGGGCGCACAGAAGAATGGGAGACAAATTGGGCGCGGTGGAAGAGAAGATGTTTTAAAAGAAAAGAAAAAAAAATTCAAGAAATAATTGTGACTTTTTTTTAAAGTTCACATGATTTCTGTTATGGGCGACCACTGTGATTACCTGCTGCAGGTGCCAGAAAACCTAGCTACAATACAATAGTTACCACTGTGCTTTAACGGATTAAGCATGCTGTCTTACCCAAGACACCTCCTCTCTATATGGCATGCCATGGTAGTCACACATACATGCATACTGTGTGGAGAAACCTCCACAGGGACCCAGCCCTCTCCCATCGTGTCCACGACTCAGTCCCGCATCAAACAGCTGTTGGACGCGTTTACTTGGCAGCACCTCCACCTTGCGGATAATGTGCCTGAAACAAGCAATATGCCATGAATCCACTCAGCCTGAAGTTCTCAATGTAGGAACATACACTGTGGATCGTCAGGGTAAATACAGACACAGCAGCTTGTCCAAAATATCAGTAAGCAATTACCAGTTTTGCAATATCAAACCGTGACATCACATTCTAAATTTTCACTCCTATGAAACATACAATCTCAGATATGATAGATATCTAATACATATAAAAATGTAACTTTTGTGTTTCCTCTTTCCTATTGCAGGCCTTGAATACCCCACCCCAACTTCTCCTCTAATTGTGTCAGTAAACTTTAATTGCTTAGCCTGAGTAACTTAGAAAGACAAGGCACATCAGCTGTGAAATGTGAAAGGAAAATGTAAGCCAAATATCCTTACAGAATTCATTTTCTGCCATATAATTTCTGATACTTCCTCAGTGGTGTCTCCATCTTATCATGGTGTGTAGGTTTCCATACACTAATCACCCTGACAGCTATACCAGCAACAGTGCCACCACTGACAGGGTGTTTCAAGCTACACAGGTCACAGGGTCGGTGTCAGATGAAGACAGATGGGTCTAGAGGCACTGAAGTTACATTCACACTGGACTTATGAGATCTGCACTCTTCTGGGATGTTATGCGGTGCCGTGTGGTCATTGTTTACCAATGTTTCAGTAAAGCATATAGGTCCCATCTTCAAGGGTCAAGAGTCTGGGAAGAAAAGGATCCTTGAAAATGGGACCGCTACATCGTCCCAGAGCGTCAACAAACAATTACCACACAATGCCATGTAATATCCCAGAACAGTGCAGATCTCATCACCATTGCAGCAGAAGTCTGAAATCAAAGTTACACTGGACTTACTCTGCACAACACTCATAACACAGCCTGTGGACAGTTCACTTACTGATGATCCTCTACACGGCAAACAAGTGATCACACATTCATTAAGAAGGAATGATACATGCATTGCCGAGTTAGGGTATGAGTACATTCCAAATGGCAGAAGAAATGTAGCTCAACCAAGAAAAAGATGGAGAGACCAACACACCTGAAGACAGACCAAGCCAGCAAAGCTTACACCCTGCTACTGCTACTGCTACTGCTAATTTCTGACACAATAATACTGAAACAAGAAACTTTGTCCTGCTAAGTAAGGTGTTGATGTTTTGGCATACTTACTGCAGAGGCACTGTTGGGAATATGTTCCTTATTGCAGTTGCTAGCGCCAGCACCATTGCATCCACCTCCTGACTGCCTGCATCATCTCCAGTTAAAAATGAGTATATTTTGTCACCTACTGTCAAACTCAGCTGAAAGAAAATTCACATTCTAAATGGCAAGCAGGTAGGATGATACTGACTGAACCCTCAGAATGAACAAGCAACGTAATCATCTGCATCATATGGGAATATGGATTTTAAGCCTCCACATACCAAGGAATTGGCAGCCATATTGGCATTTGTACACTTGGGTCTTCCTATTGGTATGCAACAGTAAATAGAACTCGCAGCTCTTTTATGATCATTAATACTAAATAAGTAGCACTCTTGCAAAACAATTACAGTGGAACTTGCTTAAGAAAAACCTGCTTAAGAAAATCTCCCGCCTAAGAAGTCAGGATAAAAAAGCACCCAAATTCTCCCATTTCATTAAAATTACCCTTTTAAGAAATTTCCTGCTTAAGAAGTAGGATTTTCTTGGAATTTTCAAAATTTTCTTAACAGGGTTTCACTGTACATACTAATTGACACACTAAACATTCTTGGTCTGAAATGTACAATGCAGTACAGAGCGCACCATCTCCCACCTTGTCGTAAGTCTCGAATGTTGATGCAAAGACTGTCACATGTCTTTCCAGAATAACATGAGACTGCAAAAAGTGTACTCCATGATGTGGCACACACATTTTACAAACGTGTTCCTTACTTTCAAAACATCATATGGTTTCATGATACAGACACAAATAAAACTGCACAATGTGATTTCATGTACACCTGTACGAAAAGTACAGTCTCCCACGCAGCAGTTTTCACATAACTGCCAAATGCTGAAAAGCATTATGTACAAAATCTCTTAAGACCAAATTTCGCCCAAATCAGGAATTCATTTATGCATGCGGCAAACTATGGCTTTCTGACTAACATACCGCATGTCAAAAAACGATACTGTGTTTAGTTATAAGATCTGAGATTTTATAATGCCACAGTGCTCCTAACATTTCATTAGCATTCTACAAATGTGCAGGAATGTGACAAAGTAGTACAGTAAAATCTGTGATATCTGGCACCTCTGGGACCAAAGGTTTGCCAGATATTGCAATTTTCCGGATATCAGAATTATATTTAATATGTATCTTAGCATACCTAGCAACCAGGTGGACAGATCTAACCATTTAATTTGTTACTTGATATCCTCTTTTCTGCTTTTTATCAGCCCCTTCCATGTCAAAAATGAGATATTCCAGGTACTGCACTGTAACACCCTGTAACAGGTGAAGGCAATAAAGCAACTGATCTTACCACACTACAGTATCTAACTGCCACATAAAGCAATGGGAACAACGTGTGAGACAGTTGAATTCTCGGAATACGGGCTGATGCTGCAGGATAATGCAAGAGTGAAATACAATGGTGGTCTCTTTAAATTTGCCGGTTAATAGAGATTTCTGTACAACCCAATACTGGATATCACAGATTTTACTGTACTCTGATTCATGATCGGGGTAAAAATGAGTTTTCAGAACTAGGGAAATGCTTTAGTTCATAAGTAAGGTATACCCAATTCTGTAAAGCACTTTTAGCTATTAAAAGGCAATCTAAATTGTATTAAAAGGGATCTATGCACTGAATGTGGTGAGCCTGTACTACATTTTACTTGCCTGATTTGGTTTCTTGCTTTCAATCGTCTGAATTTCCAAGTAATGGAAGTGGCAGTCAATCTGCAACAAAACACAGATATTTTTATAATTATGCTATGAAAGTATTGGGTGGGCTTCATGAGGTCTATCAAGAGCAACAATATCATAACCTGATTAACCCTATATGCAGGAGTCTTACAGGGGCAGACTGTCTCCTAGTGTTATGCTGTTAACATAACGGACACACAAAAGAAACAGTAACTTTCTTGGACTAAGTTCCTACCAGTTCATACCAAACCAACTCCATGAAAGCTAACAACAGCTACTCAGTTACCAAAGTAATTCCGTGCATTTCGTGGAACCCAAAGGTTCATTACCATGTTCACATCAGCCTGACAGTGACCTCAAACTCTGCCAAATGAAACCAATCGACACCCTCCTACCATTTCTTTAAGATACATTTTAATATTATTCTCCCATCCAGGTCTATGCCTTCCAAGCAGAACATTTCCCTAATGTCTTCCAACCAAAATTTTGTACATACTTATCTTTATTAACTTGTGTGCTACATGTCCTGCACATCTAATCAACCTCCAACCCTACTAGTACTTTCATTTATTTATTCCTGTCATCTGCAAGGTTACAGAGTAGCTAGTACTGACTTCAGAATGCAAGTGGACTTAGGATAAATGACTGCATTCATTCATTCATTCATTCATTCATTCATTCATTCATTCATTCATTCATTCTCGGTTTACTCAGACCTATATTCAACTGCCCACATAATCCAGTGTTGAGCAACAGCATGATTGTAGTGAAGCCGTATACACCAGTACCACAGGTTGTGGGAACAACAGCATTTGTCATTACTGACGGTTATCACATGGTTATCAGTACCAACATTCATGTGTACAGAATACGGTTGGAGAGGAATCTACAGAAATATGCTGAAGCAGAAAGTATAATAGCTTGGGGCTGAACCATGAGATTTGTTTTCTGTGCCTTCAGTATAGTTATTAACTGGAAAACAATCAGTTCCACATCCTCTGGAATGTTACGCTGTGTCGCTGGGTAATCCCAAGAAATAGCGTAACATCCCAGAAGACTCGAATCTTCAGCAACACTGCTGTGAGAGTGACAAATCTTGCTTACAAATGACGTGTAAGTAGTAATGGCCAAACTTCATGACCACCCCAGCAGATGCCAGACAGACTAGGATAAGCATAGTACAGGTCAGCAGGTACGACCAGTTTTTGGAATGACAGCTCCTGAGCATGTTGCAGAAGTGAACAGTCATGAAGTTTAAGTGGCCTGGTTACTATAGTGGTTTACAAACTGTGGGTGAGGAAATGTTGAAGGGTATGTGAAATGTACAGGCTGTCACAGTCCAGCACCCTACTGCCGCATATAACATAACTCACCCGGGTTGGAACTTTGGCTGTGAGAAGAAACAATCGACACGGTGAGAAAACCTGTAACAGACAGGAGAATCAATTAAAGACAGCACACAGACATCCACAGCAAAAACAACATAGAGTCAAACTTGGTTATAATGTCGAGAATGGGAGTGAATAATTTAAGTTGTTATAAATGGGTGGCGTTCTAACCAGAGAGTATGACATTGTTAGGAATTAACTTGTACCACAGAATATCTGACACTACAGATGAGCTGTCCAATAAACCAATGTCATTGTAGCTACTTCTGCCTGTACTTATTATTTTTTCAAGTTGCCCTACAAACAGAGCCAATAACTTGAAAAACAAGTCTATAAAAACACAAGCAGCCAAGAAGTAAATAACTTTGTAACAGCAGCGTATGCTGCTGCTATTTCAACATTCTGATGTACACAGTGGTCTCCATATGCACAATGAATGATGCTCATTCATTTTACTCACACAGAAGATGGCAACTGCAACAGATGAGAACAGAAAACATTCTTTTGTGTACAAGATGGGGCTCAGAGCCAAGAGCACAGAACTTCTGCTTACTATTCAAGACGCTGAGAGTTCAAATCCTGGCCTATAGAGCAACTATCACAACAGGTTTGTCAATGCAAGATGTCAGGCCTCTGTCAAATAGGGATGAACGTACAGCTCCACGCATTAATCACAGTACTATATGCTTCACTCCCCAGCCACTTTACCCCAGTACCCAGCTCCTGGGTGGATTTTGGAGACAGTCTGCATGCAGTGTGGTATTGAAAAAAAGAACCTACCCTTTGCCTGGAAATGTGCGCTATTTCCCCAGTTGTCCAGTCTGTAGCCTAATCACTACACTGACTGAGCTGTTCGAAATCACAATGAATATGCAATTTCATTACCGCAGTACCTACAGTTCGTTTTAAGAACAGTCTGGGCAAAGAACGGGGCCGCGCCGGCACAGTTGGTTGAGGCACTGCGCTACAAACCGGCAGGTCGCGGTTTTGATTCCCGAGGGTATCATTGGAATTTTTCATTAACATAACCCTTCTGCCCGCACTATGGCCCTGGGGTCGACTCAGCCTCTAACAGAAATGAGCACCAGGAATATTTCTGGGGGGGGGGTAAAGGCGGCTGATGCGTAGGGCTGACAACCTTACCACCTTCATGTGCCAACTGTCTAGAAATTTGGGAGCCTCATGCTCCTGGAACCCTCTGGGCCTGTCCGGGCCTGTAATGGGATTGCTTTACCTTTTACCTTGGCGAAGAATAAATACATTGGTAGTATAACATTTCCTAAACGCAGGCCGGGGCGGGGGGGGGGGGGGGGGGGGGGGGCGGCCGAGAGGGCAGACAGAGCACAAACTGTGATACTTGTATTCGTATGTAGCCAGATCTGCGGTCCTGCGAATGACAAGTGACTGACACTCGAAATAACAAACCAGCTGCAGTTTATTGCCAACTCTCTGACCCTCCCTCGTAATAAGGGGCACTTCAGTGTGCATCCGCATTCCATTCGTTGTCAGGAAGCAGCAAATCATCAAGCAAAAACTGACACAACGCAATATGATTCAAGTCCCTCGAATTTGCATATAAATTATACAATTATTACCACACTGTCTCTAGTAACCCCTTTAAACCTACTAAGAAGAAAAGCAAAGCGTGAGCGGAGGGCAGAATGCGGAAGACACAACAATAATATCAACCCTCTGGAGCCCAGTGGTTACTTTTTACACCACCAGGTTTAACACTCAACAATTCTACGTTCTATCCAGTGTACTTATGTGTTTTGTTAGGATCTCTGAACATACAGCGATTATTTCCCTACACAGCATTAACTGATCGGTTTTTATAACCGAGACGGAGTGTGTTTACTGCGCGGTACGTACTGGGTCTTTATGCATATAATTCTACGTTCTGCCCACACAGTGTATTTATGTGTTTTGCGTGGATCTCAGAACAAACAGCGATTATTTCCCTACACAGCATTAACTGACGGGTTTTTATAACCGAGACGGAGTGTGTTTACTGCGCGGTAAAAGCTGTATCTTTCTATAGAATTCAGGCTAATATTCGTCTTCAAAGCGGCTGTGCCCTACCTCAGGCGTTAGTTGTCGGCCTCTCACCGCAACGCCCGGATCGATCCCAGGTCAGTCCATGTGATATTTGTGGTAGGCAAAGTGGCACTAATGTTTGTCTCCCAGTACTTCCGTTTTTCCCTGTCAGTATCATTCCATCCATGCTCCATACTCCTGTTCATCTACACATCGCTCTTACCAGAAGGACAAAGGGCGTAGCGTGGGAACTTTCCAAAAAGCAATGCTCTTTCGGAAATCGGGGCGCATTGGATAGAAACGCACTCTCAGTTCTTCTCGTCTTTAAAGGGATTCTCACAACCCACCGCTGGCGGAAAGTTGCAACGAGAAGGTACGGAAATTGTTCAAATTGCTCAAATTTTTGTCCGCCATGTTCAATGCACATTTCACATCTGCTAAGCACTCCTTCGTTCACAGAGCAGTGCTTCACCGGAACATATCTTGGCCAAGGGACTTTTAAGACATGCTGCATTTTTGTAATGTCCTGCTATAATTAAATCGTGTTCCTAAAATAAGTAAAAACGCGCCCTTTTGCTGTTTCATTTACTGATAACAGTCGCGTCAACACTGAGCATTCCTTGTGTGTTTAGGTGGGGCGTTGGGCGTGCCAGGTGCCAGGGTGGGGACGCGATCACACAGCGTCCGGTTCCCCGAGAAACGTCGCTACGCTAGTGAAACTGTCTGTCCCTCTGTCCACGTCCCATATCCAAAAATATGTAGTGGATTTCAACTAAATTTGGCACTGGTAATAAAACGGAGTGTAGACTCATGTCGGTTCAGCAAAACCTCCCAGCCCCCTCGAAATAGGGATCTCGACACTACGACTTAGAGAATGGGTTCTCCAACCCGCGGCCCGCGGCCACATTTGCAAATTATACAGACACTATAACAATTAAACAATAATGCAGTTGTCTTCAGTTAGAATAAATCCACACGACCCATCCACTTGGAAGTACATCGTGACCTTTGACAGAGAGCAACGAGAGAGGGAAATGTTTTTGTGTTTAAGATTTTTATCAAGGTAATATTTCCCCTTGTTAAGGCAGTTAGCGTAATATAATAACGTTGCATTTTTGTAGCAGAACTGCACAAAATGTACAATTTTTCAATTTAGGTGGTTAGGTGTGCCACATACTGTGATTTTTACACGTGCGGCCCGCGAGCCAGTTCACGATAAGAGTTGTGGCCCTTTGCGACAAAAAGGTTGGAGACCCCTGACTTAGAGCTTCAGTTTGCGACTTTCTCGAGATGGCGAGTACTTAACCTTTTAAAGCCTAGCGGTAACTTTACGTACTACCAGGTTTAACATTAAAAAATTCTACGTGGTGCCCACATTGCGTTTATGTGTTTTGTACGGATCTCAGAACAAACAGCAACTTTTGCCTTATAAAACATTAAGAGACTGGTTTTTATAACCGAAGTGGAGAGTGTTTACAGCGCGGTACGCACTGACTCCTTATATAAAACAGACACGCTTCGTCTTTAAAGGGTTAATGAAAGGACAGTAAATGACGTCTGTCAGATTTGAGGCCAACATGGCGGTGTATGTCCAGATTACGGTATTGTAGGGTGTGACACCCTCTTGTTCGTAAGTTGGGTAACGTTTCGGATGAACTTTCCAACCTGAAGACCGACACAGTACATCCCTCGAAACGTCCGTGCCTGCCTACCGAAATATGCGACACCGCATCCAAGAATACACCTTACCAAAGACAGTTTGTCTCTACCTAGGCTACGGGCTCGACGACCCAAGGAACCGTGCAGCGATTCCCGAAAGAGGCAACAGGCCTTTCTCTTGTCCAATCCGTCCACAAACCGGTGCTGGTGCCCACCCAGCCTCCTGTTAAATGTACACCGACGATCATTTCCCCGGGGACATAACGACTGGGGTGCGAAACAAGCCACTCACTTCCATATGGTGGTAGGCCTAAGGTTAAGAATAAGTGGAGCTGTGCCTCTACTGCCCTATAAGTATGCATGCCTTTATGATGTAGTGCTGTATCTTTTATGCAGTGGGATACGGCCGGAGTGATTTTGTAACATGTGCTGTGTATCTGTTTATGAGATCGAGTAAGTTCAACCTTTGAGTTTCGCCACCAGACCTCTTTAAAGAATATTTGTAGAGTAGAGGTACTTTTCTGTCCAGTGCTCACTCATTTCTGAAAAAGCACTTTTCTCTGAATGTTCCCAGCCTTCGCCCGCTTGTCCTTCTGCTAGGCCTACGAGCAACATATAGATGAAAATGAGTCGGAAGCATTGGTGGAATGATACTGACAGGGGAAACTGAAGTACTGGGAGAGGTACATGTCCCAGTGCCACTTTGTCCACCATAAATCTCACAGAACCTAACCCGAGATCGAAAGCGGAAAACCACTGTGAGAAATTAACCTGAATTATACATAAAGATCCAGTCCGTACCGCGCACTAAACACACTCCGTCTCGGTTATAAAAACCAGTCACGTAATGCTGCATAGGGAAATAATAGCTGTTTGTTCTGAGATCCACACAAAACACATAAACACACTGTGTGGGCAGAACGCGGAATTATATGCATAAAGACCCAGCCCGTACCGCGCAGTAAACACACTGTTTCGGCTATAAAAACCAGTCAGTTAATGCTGTATAGGGAAATATTCAGACCGTACCGCGCAGTAAACACACTCCGTCTCGGTTATAAAAACCAGTCAGATAATGCCGTATAGGGAAATATTCAGACCGCACCGCGCAGTAAACACACTCCGTCTCGGTTATAAAATCCAGTCAGTTAATGCTGTATAGGGAAATAATCGCTGTTTGTTCTGAGATCCACACAAAACACATAAATACACTGTGTGGGCAGAACGTAGAATTATATGCATAAAGACCCAGCCCTACCGCGCAGTAAACATACTGTCTCGGCTATAAAAACCAGTCAGTTAATGCTGTATAGGGAAATATTCAGACCGTACCGCGCAGTAAACACACTCCGTCTCGGTTATAAAAACCAGTCAGTTAATGCTGTATAGGGAAACAATCGTTGTTTGTTCTGAGCTGCATGCAACACAAAGAAATACACTGTGAGAAAGGAAGGGCGAAATTTGAACATTTATCTGATGGCACCTCCAGTAACCACTGCGCTATGCAAAGCCAGTCAGTGCCATTTCAGTCCGCCGCATCAGCCTACTATGACAGATCCACAGATAAAGCATTTCTCACAAAATACTGAAACCAAGGATGCGGCCGAATTGCAGTGACATCCGGAGGGAACACATGAGTGTTTACATCTGTATAGCCGGACGCGCCGACATGCTGTCTCCGCTATATATACTACACAGAACCAAGCCAATTCTTGCTGACAAACTTGCCAGACAAGCATCAGCTATGCCGTTACTTGGTCCAGAGCCGGCTGTTGGAATACCTAGGTGTTCACCTGAGAAGCAATTAAGAACTGGACTGAGTATCAAACATTACAGTGCCTGGAAAGATTTACCGGGTCACACGGACGGCAAACATTTTACTGGAAGACCATGTAAGGGAAGAGCTGAAGACCTGCTCAAATTAAGTAGGCATCAACTAAAAATGGCAGTTGCGGTCCTCACGGGACACGCTCCTGTGAGGAGGCACCTGTATACTATGGGTCTGTTTGATGGGGTCCAACCTGCAGATTTTGCAGGATGGAGACTGCAACAGTGCAGCGTATTATTTGCTGCTGCGAGGTGTTGGCTCGCCAGCGCTGTAATGTCTTTGGGAAGCTGTCTGCCGAACCAAAAGTTATAAGCACGGCTTCAGTAAGGGACCTTTGGTCCTTTATAAGAGGCACAGTGTTACTGAACGTGTGCTGAATGGAGTGTTTAGGGCCGCACAATAAGCCTAAGGCTGAGGTGCATCCGGGGCATCTGCTGACGCGGCCTGGAGGAGGAGGAGGAG
>BLKM01000133.1:94044-284966 GCA_013340265.1 Coptotermes formosanus
AGGAGAAGAAGAAGGAGGAGGAGAAGGAGAAGAAGAAGGAGAAGAAGGAGGAGAAGGAGAAGAAGGAGGAGGAGGAAGAGAAGGAGGAGGAGGAAGAGAAGGAGGAGGAGAAGGCGGAGGAGGAGGAGAAGGAAGAGAAGGAGGAGAAGGCGGAGGAGGAGGAGGAGAAGGAAGAGAAGGAGGAGGAGAAGAAGGAGGAGGAGGAGGAGGAGAAGAGGCCAGTTCTTACTCACGCGCTGTCAAGGGTCTACCCTGCGTAACATCCCAGAAGAGCGAAGATCTCTGGATTCATCTGGCTCAGGGTAGGTACATGTGGCGGGATCTTTTTAACGCAGCAATGAACCTTCCGAATTCCATAAAATGCGCGGTGTTTCTCTACTAACTCAGGAATTGTCAGCTTCTCAAGAAGGACCCTACGTCATGGAGTTAGAGGGTTTATAATTTAGAAGCATGGTGGCCGGTAATGGCGTGTATCAAGACTTGCAGAGGGGACGCACAGACAGCACAGCGAGCTCACAAACCTGCCAGCTACACACAAATATCCCGTGCCTCCGACTAGCTACAGTGCCATGAAACATAACAAGCAGTGACGCAGAAATATTTTATGGGAAGTCGTGGTAGATGTCCACGATATGACACTGCAACACAGCTGGGGGCAGCGTCATCCGTCCCTATGCAGCAACGATGTTGTCCGCTCTATGTCGAGCAGTACCGCGCTTAAAAACACCCTGTATAATAAACACCTCTATAATCGAGACTGTTAACCCAAACTTTACGCGCAGATGTGTAAGTCCAGAGCAGGCGACACACACAAAAATGTGTTAATATTTGAGGTTTTCACTGCGATGTAGATTGGTACTGTTGTGTCCTCTTAATGTCTGGTAGGCGAATTCCGACGTTTTCGAGGAATATTGTGCCTCCATCTTATGCCCTAAATGCTACAAGCGTTCACGTACCAAAACTCAGGAGACCACAGCCGACTCAACAAGTTAGGAAATGTAGGCATAGCGCAATGATTGTTGCAAATTCGCTCATTTCTATTTAATTGCCTACAAGTCCACAAGACTCGCGGTACGATGCGTTTCGATTTCCCGTACAATTTGCGTTCTGTTCACTCTGATAAGCACTTAACGAGTTGCGCGCGAGTTCGTGCGCAGTCGCGCGCAACTCGTCAGACCGAAACACGCATTACGCTTTATTTACGTACGGTCACAGTGAATGCTACATGAATCCAGTCCACACTTTCACATCCTACTGCTTTGCACTCCATTTTAATATAATTTTCAGTGTTTTATTTAACAGCGCTGTTAATTGCTGAGAGTATACAGCGTCGGTGACAGGTGAGTGCTGGGGTATGGAACATTGGTCGAATGATACTGACATGGGAAACAGAAGTACTGGCAGAAAAATCTGTCCCAATGCCACTTTGCCCACCACAAATCCCACATACACTGGCCTAGGATCAAACCCGGGCCTTCGCGGTAGCAGACGAACGTCAGTTTTAATATTATCTTTGATTTCAGGCTTCCACCGCCATGTTTGTGACATCTGCGCTCTGCTGGGATATTACGCGGCGTCGTGTGGTAATTGTTTACCGACTTTTCGGGACAACGTATCGGTCCCATCTTGAAGGGTCAAGAAGCCCAAGAAAACGAAGAAGAAAGAAAGAAAGAAAGAAAGAAAGAAAGAAAGAAAGAAAGAAAGAAAGAAAGAAAGAAAGAAAGAAAGGAAGGAAGGAAGGAAGGAAGGAAGGAAAGAAAGGCAAGAAAGGAAAGAAAGAAAGAAAGGAAGGAAAGAAAGAAAGGAAGGAAAGAAAGAAAGAAAGAAAGAAAGGAAAGAAAGGAAAGAAAGAAAGAAAGAAAAGAAAGGAAGGAAAGAAAGAAAGAAAGGAAAGAAAGGAAAGAAAGAAAGAAAGAAAGAAAAGAGAAAGTTTTTCTTCTTGACTTCTCGACCCTTGAAGATGGAACTGATACGTTCTCCCGAAACGTCGGTAAACAATTACCAAACAACGCTGCGTAATATCCCAGAAGAGCGCAGATCTCATCGACTTAATATTATCCTATATTCCTACCTACAGCCAGGTCATCCGCCTAAGTCTGCACTTTTCAAGAGTTTCTTACTTAAATCTTGCATGAATTTGTCGTCTTTCCCATTCACTGTACATGCACTGTCAATATTACTTTCCGTGACTTCATCAGCCCCATAAATCAGCGCCGAACTGAAAGAAAACATTTAAAAAATGGAGGAAAAAATCCGTGTAGTTGCGGCTCATTCTAAGGTACCATCACAGCACTACGCTGAAGAAACTGCGAAAAACCACGGCACAGTAACGCATGTTGGCGAGTGTCAAGTGTGAAAGCACGGGCCACTATTAACACAATGATGATTCATCACTGTTATCACCAGTAGAGGGACGATATGTTGAGCCAAGCAAGTCATGACAGCGTGACTTGCACAGTACGGGACTTCCTGCCGGCAACAATATGGTTCCTAAACTCCGAGACTACGTTCAAGTAAATTATCTATCCCTTTAACCCTGTAAAGACGAAGCGTATCTGTTTTATATAAGGACTCAGTGCGTACCGCGCTGTAAACACTCTGCACTTCGGTTATAAAAACCAGTCTCTTAATGTTTTATAAGGCAAAAGTTGCTGTTTGTTCTGAGATCCGTACAAAACACATAAACGCAATGTGGGCACCACGTAGAATTTTTTAATGTTAAACCTGGTCGTACGTAAAGTTACCGCTAGGCTTTGAAAGGTTAAAGACTAAAACTGATCTGAAGTAGAGCAAAATACCGAGCTCGTACCGCGCAGTAAACACTCCGTCTCGGTTATAGCAACACAGGCACTATACCTATAAACATAATATTGAGGCGCGTTCGCGTAGCCATTGTTGCCGTAGAAAAGCAATAAGTATTGCATATTCTGAGTGTCCATCTGTAGCCTTAGTTATCCAGCATGCAACGCGCATGCGCCGTATTATATTGTCCTCTGTGGCCCTGTCCGGCTCTACCACATTTTTCCACATTCTCTCATAAAAGGCATGGTTTTCGGAAAAAAAAGTTGCGGAAAGCAAAACGTGTGTTTTGATTTTCTCTACAACTTTTGTCTGAAACATTTCTCATTCTAAGATGAATTCAGTGAGGACTAATAGCTATAGATGGATCTTCACGTAAAGTACCCTTTACTCGTGTCAGATTGAAACGAACTTAAGATTTTCTTGACAGATTTTCAAAAAATACTCAAATATCAAATTTCATAAAAATCCGTCCACTGGGAGCCGACTTGTTCCATACGGACGGACAGACACGACGAAGCTAATAGTCGCTTTTCGCAATTTTCCGAACGCGCCTAAAAATGACCCTGCAGCTAGAAATTAGCGTTTTTATTAGTCTCTAGTGAGAAGGTTGGTCTGGAGTTATTCGGCCGTATCCAGTACAGTCTGAAGGACCACCCCTTATTGGATGCTCACGCCTGCGTATTCAATCGACACTGCACGCCACTCATTCGTCTGACACGTGAGGACAAGCCCCCCTCTGGCGCCTACTTAACACCGTTTCTCAGACTCGCTTATTGATGTGTAAATATAGGTCTCTGACATTCGAATACAGCGACGTTATTTTATCTGACAAATCGCATCACTATTTCACTCACACCGTTTCACATGACGGCAGGCAAAGCAGCGTTCTCCGCTATTTAAACTATCGTGAGACGGGGTCCGCGCATTTCAGTTCAATGTGTTTCAGTTAATATCAGCTTAATGCTGAGTGTTTCAAGGCGCCGGAAATGCCATTCTTCCGTTCGCAGACACGCGTCATGTCTAACTAATACGTTGTTCGTTGCACGTAATAGTTTTACGCCAGCCGACGGAAAGTGAAGCTCGAGTAATGATCCTACAATACCTGTTTCTGTTCCCCTTACGCAATGACCTTGGCTCAAATCCTCCTGCACATGACTCAACGCCGGAAATCTGGGATAAGACTGACAGATAAGGCTGCGCATATCACGTCCTGTAGGTAACTCGCACTGTATGGAGTCCCAGCACGTCAGAATCTATTACTTACACGTTCTGACGAAGTTCGTGGCCACTAACCACTGTACCATGCAGCCTGTTACACAAACAAGTTCTAATTAGGTACGGTTGCCCCTCTACTGGATCTAAGCACTGTGCCGTAAACACCTGGAGTCTCATGGAAAATAACGCCCCACTGCCAACCCCACCACCACCAGGTAAAAGAGTCACCAGTATGCACTGGATACGAAGGTGGGTGGGCCACAACGCCTTGTGGACACTGACGGAGACGAGAGGGCTCGAATCCCGACTTGTCAGTCATTCAGGCCACACCCAGTTCTGATACCCACACCCAAAGAACCCATCAGAACTATCACACGTCAGTTTAACAACAGCGGGCTAAGCTAACAGTTGGTCAGCTGGTCACTGAAAATGCTGCCTCTTATCAAACCTTACAGCTTCATAACGGCCTCCCACTACACCCTATCCTTAACTAACTAACTAACTCCATGGAGCAGAGGCCTTCTTGGGAAGCTAACAGTTTCTCAGCTAGTCAAGAAATTCCCCGCATTTTATGGAGCGCGGAGGTTCATTACCGCATTCACAAGAGCCCGCCACCTGTCCCTATCCTCAGCCAGCTCAATCCAGCCCATGCCCTCCCATACCACTTCTTGATGATCCATTTTAATACTATCCTCCCATCTACGCCTGGGTCTCTCAAGTGGTCGTCCTCCCTCAGGTCTCCCTACCAAAATCCAGTATGCACCTCTCTTTTCCCCCATACGTGCACACCCTATCCTTAAGCAGATAAATTATGTGCCCTTTCTTTGATACCCACTTTAGGCGCGTTCGGAAAGCGAATAGCAACTACAAGTCCGGTCACGTCCGTCCGTCCGTCTGCACGGAAGACAGCGACTTCCATCAAACGCATTTTCATGACACTTCATATCTGTGATTTGTACGCCAATACATCAATGTATTCGTATTTTTAAACGACACTTCACACGAAGACCTACGTACTCGTTAATAACTAAGTGTTCTCTGTGAGGTATGGACTGATGCCAAACGAACAGTTAACGCTCTAAACACATCTCGTCGTCTGCGAGACAAGTATATGAAACAGGAAGTACAAATAATGATCATCTATGCAATCTCTATCACGTACACTCTTCCCCTTCAGGTTTCCCGACGCAAATTTTTACATGCTACATGTCCTGTCCATCTCCCACTCCTAACAAACAGCATAAACTATGACGCTGCTCATTATGTAATACATATTACTCGTAGAACAGTCTGTGCAATCTTGATCAGAAATTATTAGAACTTTCATTTGGTTCGTCTGCATGCTGCTACACAGACACAGTGTGCATGAGCGGTCTACAGACAGTACCAAACAGTAAAGTACTCAGCACTTTTGGGGAGATGTGTACACACAGATATGAATGAAAGAAAATACTCAATGAAGAGAACGATGTCAACAGAAATACAGCAAGACCTCCCTAATCTGGCCACTGCACAATCTGTTCTGCCCTAGCTCGGTCAGTATTGCGATGATGCACTCATGCTGACCTTTGTTAACATCAGTACAGTAAAGACCCACCATGCTGTCATAATCACTTCTGAGGCACTGACTGTCACCTAATCAGAGAACCCTCCCTTGCAATATAGTGCAGATTAGTGAGGCACTGCTGTGCGCCTACTGATTTCATTGAATGAATAAAGTCCACCATGCAGTGACTGTGCAAACGGTCACTTCCCCACACAGATTCCAGTATGTATTAACTGCTGTCTATGCTATTGTTTCATAATTATATGTGCCAACAAGTACAGAAATATACAGGAAAAAATCACTTGAGAATACCAAATAAAATATTAGAGGGAATGTCAGGATAAATACCATGAAAGATAAAATAAATAAAGGAACAAGATGGTATTGCTCACTGACATAATCTTCTTTTTTGGACTTCATCCATCATCTAATTTTAATATAGCACTACATTTTGGAAGCCGGCTCTGCTTCTGTCTTCACACAAGGATAGCACCCAATATGATGGACCCCTTAGACAGAGCTATTCTCAATCACTGGGCACCACATATCACTAAATTTGTTCAGATACGCACCCGCCCAGTCACTGAAAATAGCTCTTATCTATGAGGTCTACCAGAGTAGGCACTTTCCTTGCTAGAAGGCGGAAGCAGAGCTTGCTTCCAAACGTGGTGCTATATTAAAATCAGATGGTGGACAAAGTCCAAAAAACAAAGATTATGTCAGTGAGTCATATACCATTGTCAGAACCATACAGAGTTGAAGATGGTATGAACATGTTAATGTACTTGCACGCTATGTAATAATGCTGTCTCTACTGAAGACTATATACCATCTTGAATGATAGGAAATCATGAATGGCACTGTAAAGGACTTGGTAAAAAGCTGTCTTGGTCTAATCACGTAATATCCCAGAATTTGCCTTGATAAAGTGAAGGAAAGCACAAAGAATGTGAATCATGATAAGTGGTGTGCCAACCAAGATTCGAACCAGGCACCTCCTGAATAAAATGCAGACCATTACCAGTAAACCATTCGGCTCAGTGACACTTTAATCACAGCAGAACTCCGAAGAGGTTTTGAATGTGAAATTAAAAGGGATACATGAAGATGAACAACAGGTTAGGAAAGACATGACAGACAACGATCTTACAGGAAACACAGACAGACGGACAGAAGTGGCTCTCCGACAGCTCACATACAGTGGAAACATCTAAAGCCATGTTCCCACAACTGGTACATGTCACAAACATCTAAAGCCATGTTCCCACAACTGGTACATGTCACAAACATCTAAAGCCATGTTCCCACGACTGGTACATGTCACAAACATCTAAAGCCATGTTCCCACAACTGGTATATGTCACAAATATCTAAAGCCATGTTCCCACAACCGGTATATGTTACAAACATGTCACTTATGGACACTGGCCACAGTGTGTGGATGGTGGACTTGTACACGTACTGGCCTTTGTCTGTTTTCCACTGACTGTCGGTAAACACAACCCAAGCCAAAGTAATTGCCATGAAGTGGGGACGCAACTGTTGTTGCATTCTCATGATTTGTTCAGAAGGCTAGGTGTTGCGGTCAGACAAATCAGCTGTGGAAACCAGGGCCGTGGAGTCAGAGTTGGAGTCTTGGAGTCAGAGTCAGAAGGAATTTTAGGTGGAGTCTGAGTCAGTAAAAATGTACCGACTCTGACTCCGACCTCAATCTGAAATCTTAACTAAATGCTCCAAACCCAGTGCCCTGATAGCTACAATAACCATTAGACTTATACTTAAATATAGGTTATAAGTCTAAAAAGTACCCTGATGATTCACATGGTGGTGATGAAACGTCTTATAGGTTTACCATTATTAGTACATACTGAGCTTTTATGAAGGAGTCGGAGTCGGGGTTTTAAAAATTGAGGAGTCATAGTCAGATTTGAAAGTTTTGTGTACCGACTCCACAGCCCTGGTGGAAACATTATGACAATTACACACTTGGCTCCTCATAAAATGCACAATTATTGGTGCATTTGCCAAATGTTCCAGTCATGGGAATGGAACTTAACGAACAAGACACAGACATAATTTCCCAAATAAATTATTCATTTCTGTGACATTATATACAATACAACAGCTACATTTTACAGAACATTATATGAGCCTGAAAAAAAAAAACCAAGGAAGTCATCAAAACAATGAAACACATTAGACAAGAAATAAGCCAATACACAACGCACAATGCCTATGTACGATCATGAATAAATAAGCACCATTATGCATTATGTCCAGCAGGAGTGACAAAAACAGAACACGATGGAAGACGTTTCAATAAAGGTGTTAATTTGAATGCTTTAATAGCGGGAAGTTATTTTAAGGCACACTGTCATAATGTATATAATTTTAGTATAATAATTTTATATCACCATCTAACTAGATGACTCTCCTGACAGTGAAGAATGTGATTATTAACATTTATTTAGGAATGTGGTGAGGGACTGAATGTAGGGGACAACCGGTCCTGCAATTTTGTGTAGCCTATGAAATATTCTACAACCACAAAATTACACTTCATTCCAGCATTGGATTCTGAGATTTCAAATTTACATCATGGCACTGGGAATCAGTCTGCAGCAATCTTTAGTCCTTCACTGTAGAAATCTGTGACATACAAACTCAGGAATGTGTCCCATTAGGAGGATTTTCCAGCAATCTTTAAACATCCAGAGGTGAAATCTGTATTACCCTGACTAAGGAACATGCTTCATGCAGGAAGGCAGTCTGCAATAATGTCAGTCATTCAGTGGTGAAATCTGTATTACACTGATTCAGGAATTAAAGGAACTTACCTTAAATGATCAGAAATCAGTATCTCGCAGATACTTACATGCAGTGTCTGCCACCATAAATATTTATACTTATGACAGGACCACAATTTTTGGATAAACTGTTTACAAATTTTGCAAAGATTGGACAACTCATTTCAAACATTCTTTTACCTTCATGGATATGAGCTCAGGAGCTTCCAAATTCTGCCTTTTCAATAACAAGCAGAATACAACTTACAACAATGGCCCAATAAAACCAGGTGATAAGAATTCTAACCAACAGAAGCCTTCTTTCATATCCACATTCTACTCAAAATGACTTGGCCATTCCAATATCCACAGTCACCAAACTTCAACCTTTCGGCATCTCAACAGGGGAACATTTAATATATCCATTACATGGCCAATATGTGATGTCCACCATTCTCATGGTGATGGAGATAAGGACTACAATCTTCAGGTGCATGGCAACAGACTACATGGCATCCACAGGGCTGTGGAGTTGGTACACAAAACCTCCAACTCAGACTCCTTGATTTTTAAATCTCTGTCTCCAACTCCTTCATGAAAGCTCAATATGTGTTAATAATGGTAAACCTACTAAAACGGTAAATGGTATCATAAGACATTTCATCACCACCATGTGAATCATCAGGCTACTTTTTAGACTTATAACCTACATTTAAGTATAAGTCTAACAGTTACTGTAGCTAGTATCTATTTAAGATTTTATATCGAGGTCAGAGTCAGTACATTTTTACCAACTCTGACTCCACCAAAATTCCTTCTGACTCCGACTCCACAGCCCTGGGCACCCACAGACTAAATCAAGGTTCCAATGAAAATGTCGAAGGGCACTCGACTTGCATCGTATTGAAATTTCTAACAGTCACCACCAGTTTTGGAAGTCCTAGATAGATTTTCTGCCTCTTCCACAACATTATCATTACAGATTAGTCAAAACATCATCACAGCAAGGGTTAATACTGCTAAGATAAATTCCAGTCACTATACAAAATCAGCCATCATTAATACTGTTGTACTCTGTAGCAATGCACAGTTCACTACTACTTTCACAATCACCACTTTCAAAGCCCACAGCAAGCATACTAAACACATGCTACAGCATCAAACTATACTACAGATTACCAACACTGTGTGCACTACAACATGTAATAAATCAACTGCCACATGCATTAACATTTCACCGATTTACAACTTACCAGAACACGGTTCTCTGTCTTGTCACCCTTTGTTTCCAGTCTGACAACATTCTTGAGCAATATTTTGACATGTTTTCCCAGCAATGACTTCACACTCTCTGAAAGAACACAATACTAAAATTTGTCTTCCTTCTTCTTTCACAAAAATCGTTCGTTATAATCAATATGAAGTTATGAAATCTAACTCCACAAAGCAGCATCCCCAACAAGCTATCGACCATGTAACTGTCAAGAAAATTCCCCATCTTTCATGGAACCTAAAGGTTGAAATGTTGTTATGACACACGTGTAAGGGAAATATATCTGGTATTTGAATATTTTTTAGCAACTACAATAATATAGTTCAGCTCGAGGTTTAATCTTGAAGCCTAAAAAAACAATTATACCCATCTCTTCATTTCAGTCTCTTCATCTACATAAAGAAACAGGAACACCAGCAGCCTAGTTTGTCTGCATGTTGATATAGCACTAAATTTGCTTTATCTGACAAGTTTTCAGGTTTTTATAGCAGTGTATTTGAGGCCTCTGTTCTTCAGGGATGTGGCACCATATCACTGTGTAACTGGTGACCAGCGTTTTGAGACAACCTATGATCTCACCTTCAATCGCTGAAGATGAGTCCATTAGGTTGTCCCAAAATGACAGAAACCCATGACCCACTGACACAGCGCCACATCCCTAAAGAATAGAAACCTAAGCTTTACATTTTCTGCTACATTCTTTCATTTTCTCTTTGGGGCTAATTCCAATTGCTAAGCCACATTTTCATACACAAAAACATTTATTTGTTGATTTTACTCACATTTCCTTTTACCTAAGCTTGGGATAAGATATTTTATTTTTGTCTTCCCTAAAGCGTCTAGACCGACTCTGAGGCCCATCCAAAACTCCTACTCAATGCGTAAGGGGGCCCTTTCCCCGGGGGTGCGGCAGCCGGCACTTACAGCTCATCAGTCACCTCCATCTAGTGCTGGGATTAAGAATGAGGGGAGCTACAACTCCACCCCTCCCCCATGTCTTCATAGCATGTACAAGAACAACTTTACTTTTACCTTTACCTCCAAACGGGGTGTGTTATTTACGCGAATCCACAGCCTTGGGTAATTTGCTCATGGCAGTACTTAGAATCCACAGTAACATCATAAAAGAGTAATTGCAAATGGGCCATTTCTTCCGCAACAGCCTAGTAGTAAATAACGTTTACGTATACCTACACTAAGCAAATCTCACATGCAAACCACCTCATCATTCAGTATCAATGGTTGACTTTACCATTCAAATCCTTCGTGAGTTGTGACCTTGTTGACATCTTACTGAAATACAGATGGTCGTCATAAGACACAGCACTATGTTAATGGTCAGTCGCTAAAACTATACATGTCTTCCACACTAGTTTACACAACGCCACATACTAAAATAAAAACAACAATAACAGACCACTACGACAGACAGCAGCCATTGCACCTCCCCCAACCCCATCATGACGTGCCTGCCTTCTTTTAGAACAGTTGTACCGCTCCATATGAAACGGAATTGCTATGAAAATAACTCGATCTTCATCGTCACAGGTGATCCAGTACGGGTCATCCTTGCCCATTCCGTTTGTGCTTGCTCCATGCATAGTTTAAAGATGGCAGGTTCGGTGCTGCAGAGTGTATCCAAAGTAAATAAACCGTTTGTTTTCCAAGGTATAGCTTAATAAACTCTTTGTTTCCTACATAGTTATATAGTAACCGTTTTGGCTCGAATTGTATGCTCCGAAATTGAATACCTAATTTAAGGCATATCCGACCGTAGGATACCGAGAAGGTTAGGTTAGCTATCCTTCGCTTTTGACACGGCGTGGTAAAATAGTCTGCTGTATATATATATATATATATATATATATATATATATATATATATATATAGAGAGAGAGAGAGAGAGAGAGATACTGTTTGTAGCTGAAGCACCGTACTTCAGATTGCTTTATTACACAAAGTTAATGCCCGCAAATTGAAAGTAGTTTTATGTACAGAAAGTGTAGAGGGACTGGAATTTAGGAAGAGACGTTTAGGTTAATCTTAAGCGTGACACAGCACACTCATTGCATTCTGTCCTGTGTGTTCCAGAGCATGCACCCCTGCAGAATTCTCAACCCTTTTAGAACACCAAGATTCATTGTAGAAAGTGTTCTACTATCCTGACATAACCGAGGAGTATAATCATGTCTGTGCAAGGTGTTGATGATCTGTGTAATGAATTCATTAGCAGTCTGAGTAGCTGCCTTGCAGATGGTAGAAGGCGTGATGCATTATCTATTATTTACAATCCTAAGTATGATCAGTGCTTTAAAGATAAAAGTTGGGATATCATACCTTTTGTATCGAATTTTCTCATTCAAGAAACTGTTGATAATTCTCCAGAAGTTTTTGAGTGTTGTGAAACGTTACTCAGAGAAGTTGCTAAAAAAGCCAACCCACAAGAAGCACTATTTGAATTCCTGGAACAAGCTGAAAGTTTGGAAAATGATGTGAAATTTCTTGCAATGATAAAACCACTTAAAACAGTACTGTTTGAGCTGCCAAACAGAAGAAGGCAATCCTTAGAGTGGTGTTTGAATGTGATTCATTCTCATGTTACATCACTGCCTGTCCCTAGAAACTATAGACTAGAGGGAGAAGAACGAAAGCTTTTGGATTCAGATCCTGATGTTCGTCGCATAACTAAAATATACAATGGTATTGTGCCTTTCTATGAGCCTTTTGTAATAGCAGTGTCACTGAGACAGCCAGCTTACTTGGTACTGGGACAGCCAGTTGATTACGAGATAAAGCTGCAGAGAGATATGCTTGTACGCTTTATCCTCCAACTTCTGAGCCAATCACTGGCATTCTTAGACTTGGAATATCATGGGAAGTCACGTAGTGCCATTTGGTTTGTCGCAGAAGAACTTTTAAGATTCTTAGCATACCTTGTTGGTGATCTTATGATTTTCCTTGAACATGCAGAAAGAAGAGAGGCTGAAGGAAGGGTAAAGAGGAAGAATAATTGTACTACCCTAAATGGGGATGAGGACATGCTTTCTAGTGAAGACAGGATTCCGGTTGTATCTTATGCTGTACTGTACTACCTTGTGCTAGCAGAACGTATGCAGCTGAAAGAAGTTCCATGTGTTTACTCACCACTGTACATCTTCCAGAGATGCTTGTATCTAATTGTGCTTCTGATGAAGTACTCGCAGGAATTGGTCATACACAAGGGGCTGTTATTAGCAAATGCCGTACTAGGAATGTTATCAGATGGCAGCGTTCCGTGTGACGTATTAGAATCTCCTACACACAAGGAATTTGTGGAGGCACTTTCAAAAGTTATGATTTATTGTCAAGTCGAGGATTTTAGAAAATCTGCAGTATTTGTTTTACGCAGTTACTTGTTTAAGTTTGATGTCAAAGGTCAGTACTTACTGATGTCAAATCTCGCAACAACCATAAACCATGCTGGCATCCTAGGATACCTGACAATGCTCCTTAAAGACATGATCGTCAGTACACTGAACAGCACTGTAATGCCACCTTACTTCAGGGGCAAGGTCCTATATGACCTTATTTCAAAATACTGCTCATTGGAACATGGTGCTGAAACTGACCTTGTGGAGAATGTGGATCAGATCATTTCTGCTCTTAACCTAATTAGATTTCTTGCCCTTCGTGACCGAGAGAACAGAACGGGAATGTGGGATTATGTTGAATTTCTGAAGAAGGCTCTGTTGGAGCCGCTCAGAGAGGGTATCAAGCTGTCCAGAGCACATTACAAACTCAAGCTCAAAGACCTGGAAGAAGAGAAGAAAGTTGCAATGAATGACAAAGGACTTAGTAACAAATCAGACGTGATAATAACAGTTGGAGGTCAGCAGTTGCCCAACTTGCCTCATGAAAATAAAGTCGCAGTTATTATGTCTGCTCTGAATGCGTTTGATTTGATGGAGAGTTTGTTGATTCGTGTAAATGAGTGTATTGATAATGGTCCATCAAAGTCGTGTACCTGTTTCATCTCTATATGAAAACAGAATTGTTTGTGTCTCCAAAATTATTGCAGTACAGTTGTAATTATCTGAATAAGTACATTTGTTCTTATTTGAATAATAAAATACATTTTTTTGTGAAAACATTTATTGTGATGTGCTGTCAGTCAGTAATTTAGTAAGGTAAATAAAGATTTGAAAAGTGAAAATGTGCTGCTCTGGAACAAACATAAGACAGCAGTGTTTGTACAAAAAAAAGACCTATTAGAATTTACCTAATTTTTTAAATGCCGGTTTCCTAAAATAATGAATCAATTGTACAAAGAAGCAGCATATTTTCTTGAATGTGTATATATTATTTAGTAATTCCCAGTATTTACAGAAGTGAAGCTGCTGTGTGAAGAACTGCATTTATGCTTTGTATGTTCCATTTCTGTGCATTAACTTATGTAAAAATGATAAAAACACAAATCAAATGCACAGTATGTTCTAATATTCACTATTGAGACCACATACTTCTACACTTTTCGACCCTGCTGGGTCATCATCAGAGAGACAATTGGTTATACATAAAACAGGTACAAGACAGTTAAAATGAATGTGTGCAGCGTGCACACATTCATTTTAACTGTCTCATAGCTGTTTTATGTATAACCAATTGTCTGCCCACTGATGACCCAATGGGATCAAAACATGTAGGAGCATGTGGTCTCAACAGTGAATATTAAAACATATTGTGCATTTGGTTGGTATTTTTATCATTTTATGCATATATGCTGTTGTATAGGAGTAATATGCTGGGTTGGTAGCGTTGAGAGAGGCAAGGTTGTAATGGGTAGTAGGAAAAATTTTTTTCCTTTATGAGTCGCTTAATGTTTGTAACTTTTCTGTTTCTTTCTGTTAGTCAATCCATTGCCCACCCAGTTTTAAACATCTCTCTGAAATGTTATCAGCCCTGTTTGTTTTGGGTGTTTAAATAAATGTTATTATGTTACAAGGGGCACTGTGCCTTTTCAGTTCTACAGTGTTCTGCTATCTTAGGAGGACCAGAGGTTTAAATGACATCACTGCGTACTGAAAGTCACAACCATGTTAAACACTCATTTTGTATTTTTGTATTCGAGAAGTTCTATGTCCAGAGTTTGGCCTGCAGAGTGGCTGTTATAAAGCTTCCTGTTCCTTTCCTTCCACTAAAATATGAGGATAGTACAGTAGCATCTCACAGTTTGTTAACCTCAAAGTTTGGGACCACCCAGTTTTTTTTTTTTTTTTTTTTTGGGGTGAATGGCGGGCGTGTGGGTTGTGGACAGTTCGTGACTTGTTCTGATGAGTGGGGATCAGACCACATGGCTGACCTGTTGGCTTCCCCAACTCTCCTGCTATTGCACAGGTCACTCTTAGGTCAGTTAAGCTTTGTCATTAATTAAGTGAGGTTGACTGCTTTTGTGCTTTATGGAATGAGACTGTCATTCATTCATTTTAATGCATCTTATGCTTCCAACAATTTGGTATTTCATTTAACATAAACTTCTACACTTCTAATGCTCTTTGAGGTTATGTTGTAATTCTATCACTGATATTCTGTACACTCTTTGAACCAAATAGGTGTTTTACAGTGAAAATGGTTGCTGATGCGCATGTGTAAGACACTTTTATTAGTCTCAGTTCTTCATGAACATTGAGACTACTGCACCGTAAAGTAAGCCTTGCACATCCGTTGAGAATCACATGTAATTCCATTATTAAGTGTTTCAAGTAATGTCAGCTACTGTAGCTTCATTGAATAAATCAGCATGGCAAGGCATCACTTTGATCCAGCTTGTACTAAGGATAAACTGTGGGTTTTGTAACAAATGATGTGTCTTCCAGCTAATGTGACAGCCTCTCCAAGGCTTATATCTGAAATCCATTTGATCTATAAGATTGTAAAAAGATGTATAATGATAGATTTCCTATTCAGTTTTGTGGGGTTCTGATGTTGCTACATTAATTTAGGACTTTTGGCTCTGGGACTTTATGCACCACCTATTGTTCCAGCAGCAGAAATTGTAGTACAGTGTTTTGGGAGCTGGATCTATTCCTATTTTCTGTGAAGTGGGCAGGCGCTTACTGAGTTTGGCCTGCTGAGACTGGGCCAAACTGAGTAGGTGCCTTTCATCTTGTTGCCTGAAGGTCAAAACAGACCCAGTTTCCAAAAGATTCTGTCGCTTTTCTGTTTCTCAGAACACTAACAATGGGCAATGTCCGGAAGCCAAGTACTCTTAAATAGATCAACTGTGTTAACTTGGTTTCAGAATGTTGTCTGCTGACCTTACTGGTGATTAGTGTGTCATTGTTATATATTGGTGGTTTCCACAAGAGTAATAGTGTATACAAAGTTCTGGATGCCCTATAATTGCTTTCTAACTGTATGTAGCTTTAGAAGGTGTCTCAGTATTGGTACCTTACTGTTTTGTGGGGTGGCAAGATACTGTCATGCCGTCTTTCTGTATTCTGCAGATACAGTGTTTTCAGGATCTTGCCATAATGAAAAATGCAAATTAAATAAACACAACATTTGCTCATATATCAGTTTTGGTATGTTTTATCTCTGCTTGTTTCTCTGTGATCTCTTGAACACTGACATGAACCTGCTTTCCCTTCCCATATCACCCAGCTCCTTGTTACTCAGTTTCTTGGCCCTTTAAAAAACAGTGCTTACTATACTTACTATCTGCTTCCACGTAAAAAATCTCTCACAACATATTTCCCTAAGGTCCATTTTAATATTATCCTCCCACTTGCCAAGGCATCCCAGTCGCCAAGTTTTGTATGCATTGCTTATCCGTATGTGCTGTGTTTTGTAATGATTGTTCAATGTAAGTACTGAGTTCTCTTCTCCAAGATTGTGTTGTTCAAGGCAAGGAATCCTAAGATGTGGGCTGTAAGAGTGAATAAATATTGGCTCAGTGCCAGTGGGCCAAAAATTCTGCTCACCAGACATTTCCCCACAAGAGACACTGCACTGTAATCAGTCAAACCCCACCCCCAAGACTCAGAAGATGTATAAGATATGATACAGAATGCATATACGAGACCTTGTGGGGGACATTTGTATGAATCTCAGTTCACACGTGAAGTATGGGGCTTTGAGGTTTCTGTGACAGCTGATAAGTTTATTTCCCTGTACTGCCTATCTCAAAATGCAGTGAAAAGTCCGAAGTTCTGAGTTGAATTACTGGCACTCTTGCTTCATATAAGGAAGGTGCCAGATGAGGATCTTGGCCCAGAGACTGATTTTCCAGTCTGAACCTCATGTGATTGATTGTACTTGTTTCATCCACACAAATGTTGGGACTGTCTTCAGATTAGGCGGAAAGCACTTTCTGTCACATCCTTCCTTACCAATTCATTATACACAAACCACCCTGCCATTTGACAGGATATAGCGTGAAATAGTGACATATCATTAAATTACTTTTAATGGAGGAACAAACTCTAGTCAGGGGTTCTGGAATTACATAAATATTGAAGTTCATTGTCAGACCAACTGCCTGTCAAGCAAGTTTCAGGCACTAGAAAATAAGCACCATCTGTATGACAACAAATTGAAAAAACCACCATATATTGATAAAAGGACATTAAAATTTGAAAGAAAATTCTTTAGACAGTACAATGCAAGGGTCGTCTGCTTTACCAACTGGGTCAGCAGATACAATTCTTACCTGCTACTTCATTAATTTTACTAATTGTGTTCCATCTTATTATTACAAAGTATCATGTTTAGGTTACCGTGAAATAAAAGACGATTCACCTGTTTTATAGGTTTGCGTGGGTTATGGATTAACCGCAGACATAGTAGTGATACAACTCAAGATGGTTCCTCATCATCTCGTGAAGAAGATGGCACAAAACAAGAAGACAAAATAAAGAACGAAATATTGAGAGCATCTTTACCATTTGTTCACAAGCATGGTTGGACTAAAAATGCAATTAGTGAAGGTTTGAAATTATACTTTCAACTTAAGATAAGTTGGCCTGAAGGCCAACTCCATGAAGGCCTACAGTGGAAGCAGAGGTTTAGTTCCATTCATTCTTAAACTTGGCACTAGATTGAGGTAAATGGTCAGCTTCATGCCACTGCTACTCTACACCCTGGAAAAGAGACTGCCCACACTACTCATAGGAGTCTAGGTGGGTCTCAGAACCAGTTGAGGTGTTTTGGAGAACAGAATATGTTCTTTCTGCTAGCAGGAATTGAACCAGGATGATTGAGCCCATAGTCTAGCTACACTGTACCAAACCACCCATCACAGCTGCTTAAGACCAAAATTAAATGCTACAATTGAGGATTCACGTCTTGGGATGTGCTGCTGTGTCATTGGGTGAGTGATTTCCATTTCAAATCTTTCGGACTGCTTGACCCTTGGAAGATGAAAACACCACAATCCTGCAAAATGTCAGGAACCACTTACCCAACGACACAGTGTTGCATCCCAAAAGACTCAAATCCTCAGCAACACTGCTGTGAGCATGTCAGTGTCATGAAGTTATATAGTGATGCTGTCAGTACACCATACTATATACAGGATATGGTAAATGGTTCAAAGTGAAAGGTAAATTTCACCCTAGAACAGGCCATGAAGGCCCAGAGAGGGAGTAGAGGTATATATCTACTCTTTCTTTAACCTCAGCACTAGATGGTGGTGGGTGATAAACGCCACGCCCCGGCTGCTTTACCCTTGGGAATGACACCGTGCCCATTATACAGCACACTGAGTGGGCCCCAGGGACAGTCTGGACAGGTGCGGAAAATCTCGCCCTCACCAGGATTCGATCTGCAGAGCAACCAGCCTGTAGCAAATCACTATACTGACTGAGCTATCCCAGCCCACATATAACATATGGTAGGATTATTAATGAGTAATAAATCAGAAATGCTGTGAACGGCTGTGGTTATGACCTAAATTTGAGGTACTGTTCCCTGTTTTCAATGAATGGCTGAGAAAAACCATTAAAAACTTTCAGAATAGCTGGTCTCCTGGCCGAGATTTGAACTCGGGACCTCCCGCATACAAAGTGGGAGTGCTACCACCTGTGACATATCGTGTAATGTCAAACAGTAAACAAGTATCTGTGTACCACCGGGTTCATTAGCATCATTTAGGGAATCTGACGTGGGTGACTGCATATAGACAGGAGGGAGTTAAATTCCAGCAGAAATAAGATTATGTTCATAGCCATGTGCAGACTGACAACATTATCTAATGAACGGGCATCTTGAGTGCTTAATTCACTGGTAAAGCAGTGGAAATACAAAGTTCACCTTGCCTTTGTGTAGTGCCATGATTAAGAATGTATGGAGCCATACCTCATCTACCCTATACATCTTCATGTTATGGTACTAATGCAGATAGATAGATGAAATTTTCCTCCTGTCACAAAGAAGTGGGTAGTGTTTCTGCTTCAATCGGGAGGTCCCAGGTTAAGATCTTGTGAGACAGACCTACTGTTCCTCAGCCCCTCAAGGAAGATGTTGGGATAATACCGCTCACAGGCAATGGCTGCTTTTTCCCACATCCTTTGCAATTCATGATTCATTAATCAGCCTACCATTTGAGGGTATACAGTCAGAGCAACTGACATTATTGTCAAATAAAGCATGATGGCCTGAATTCTGTCACTGTTTGTTGTGTGTTACTTTAACCAATCCAGCAGCAAATGCACTACAAAGCACCTGAAACTGTGGACATTCACCTCATAGTCACTCTGATTCACCGTCATGTTAAAAGATTGAGACAATAATGACATTTATCATTTTACAGGGGCACAGGCTGTTGGTTATCCTGGCACTGCTCATGGCTTGTTTCCTCAAGGAGGTGCCGATCTCATTCAGTATTTCTATGTCACATGTAACCAAGAACTTGCTGAGGCACTGAAGAATGAAACCAAAGCTGCAGCTGCAGATCCATCAAAGTAATATACAGTTGAAGATTCGTCTTTTGTGACATGACGCAGTGTTGTTGTCCAGTAGTTCCCAGTGCATCAAAGGATCATAATACCTTCACGATCATGGTCTAGCAGCCCTTCTTCCTGAACCACTTAACCCTAAAGTTGAAAGCAGTGTGATCCTTTGGCGTGTTGGGAACTACTTGTGCAATGACAGTGTCACATCGCAAAACAGCTGATCTTTGGCAGCATCACTGTGAGATCTTCAGATGTGATATAGATAGCAGTCAACTGTGCAGGGCACAGCCTTTAGATAGGCATGTGAAGTGTAGGGATAGAGAGTTTATCATGGTCTTGGAGTAATATACCGGACTGTCATTCAAATGTTCTGGAGTCTGATCACTGGTCAGACCCATATGTGTGGATTCTCCTAATCACAGGTCAAAACTTTCATTATATCAAAGATGAAACTTGGAGGTGTGAAGAAGACAAGACTCCCCTTGCTCCCCCTCTCCTGTGTTAAACTGTATATTCCCTCTGCCAACAGTCCCTCTCATTGTCACCCTGTCGTCTGGGAGTAGTGGAATCTGGAAGTGGCTGTTGCTACCTCAGAATTGGATTCCATCCCTTGCTTGGCCAGATAGATACACATAGGATTACGTGGTTTCTCGATTTTGCCCATGGATTAGTAGTCCACAGACAGCATATTTTGGAAACTGTTGCCAAAATGCTCTTTTTTCTGAATGATGAACCAAAGTCCAGAAACCAGGTACTAACATACCATCATCAGAAGCCTGTATAACTGACTTACTGAAGCGTTAATTAGTAAGATGGAGTTTGTTACATCACTAGTTGAATGAAAAGGGAAGGCTCTCAGCATAGACTTTCTGTAAGCAATCTTGAGTTGGATGTGAGGAAGTGGCGTTCCTGTGAAGTGCTAATGTGAGTGGAGGAAAGTGCATCTACCAGTAACAGATAAGGATTCACAGAAGTACCATATATTTTGTGTACATAAGAATTACTAAAATTATAATTTGTGGGGGGGGGGGGGGCCTGGACACTGTGTAGCTTGGTACATACATACTTGTACCAATGTTTTGGAGAAACATACTCCTTCCACTTTGACATTGAAATTTGCCAAGTTTTACCATGAAGACAGTGGCAACAGGTTCCCCTGAAATGTTGGTAACCCTCTACCAGACTACACAGGACCACATATTTGCAGACTGCAGTCTCTTTCATATTTGGGGCTGGCTGAGACCAGGTCTGTTTGTACTGCAGCTGCTAACGGGCCTGCAATACCAGATCTGGATGACAGGTGAACAAACCAGCTATATTCAGAGCAAAAAGTTAAAACTCACTGAAATATTTATGTTTGTATGTCATCAGGTTCAACATACTTCCTCTGTCTTCATACTCCATGAAAGATCATTACTGTTTCCAGATGCAAACAACCAGCAGTATTCATTCACGATGCGGTACAGAAACGTCTCTGTATGATTATTCCATACATCAGCAAATGGCCACAAGCTCTTGCTATTATGACGCTTCCACCCAATGTTCCAGCGGCTCTGGCCAACGTACTTACTCTAGTGGACGATATCTGTTACTATGCTGGAGATAGGTCTGTTGATGTAAGTTACAGTACTGCAATACATGACAGTACTGACAGTCACCTCTACTGTGCGCAGAAATTTGGTTTCTGTATGTGACACTGGTTTGAACATTAAACTAAGAGGTCTGTTCTTGGTTTATTTAGCAATATCTTATCTGTTTAGACAGGCCTTTAGTGGTGAATAATGAATTGGAACAAATGTGAATGTGGTCACAGTGTAATTTGACATACTATTCTAGCATCTACCTGGAAAACTATGAAAGATCTCAGCCAAGGTAGCTGATTTCTGGGCCAAGATCTGAACACAGGTCTTCCAGAATATGAAGGACTGCCAAGAGTTGCCCACATATGGTAAGGAAAGTTGGAAATGTAGGGAAGATAACACTGAGATAACAGGGCATGTACACTGATGGTCAGTGAAATGCCCCTGGCTGAATCATTACCGCTCTGCGACAGGGCCCACCCCCCGCAGCTGCCATCTCAGTGGCTCTCACCCTGCAAGGTGTCTTCATCTGACACCTCCCTTTGACCTGTCCAGCAAGGCAGGCCCAACCACTAGCTACGCTATGGCTGGTATAGCTGTCTGGGTCATTAGCATACACAGACCTCTTCACTGCAATACAGTAGCAACACCACTGAGGTAGATTAATATCAAAGTCTGCATCTTTCACCCAGTGTCGACCAACCCTCTGTTTGACATGTGGCTGGCTACACCCAGATGTATGTGTTTTGAGACGTTCTGAAGTTCATGCTGAGACTGCACTAATGTCTCATCTTGTCACCATCAGATGGCAACTTTATGCCATTCTGTGCTCTTCTTTGGCCAAAGAATGCATTTTATTGATCACTATACTATTTATGTGTATAATTTAATGCACACATCCCATTTCAGTTCAGCTGGTATAGCCGGAGGGTTGCCTTAGCTGGTATCTACAAGATGACTGAACTCTATATGATACAAGACAAGTCAGCAAACTTTGAAGAAACATGGCATTTCCTGGGCCGAAGGATTGAAGATGCATCTCAGTTGCACAATTACCTGCACCAATCGGGAGAGGTGTCACAAGTTGCCAAAGAAGGTGTTACAGCAGCATTCATTACAGTATGTTAACATTGACATGTTTTGGTTATCACATGGGAAATGTCTTACCTACTTATATGTGGACCTGTATGAATATGACAGTCAACCTTCAGGTTCTGTGAAGTAGCTAAACAACTATCCATCTTATTGGAGGTTAGATAATCTTAGGTGAAGATTCGGTTCTACTGGGATGTGACACTGTGTCATTGGGTATGTAGTTCCTCATGTGTCAGAGGACTGGAGAAGAGCTGCTCTTCTTGGACTGCTCAACCGTGAAGATTAAGGCATTATGATCCTTTGCATTATCAGGAACTATACATTGCTGAGTGTCCCACCCCACAAGATATAGATCTTCAGCAGCACTGCTGTCAGAACCTCAAACCTAGATAGTTATAGAAATTAATCTCCTTGTAGATTTACACTTGCTTATTAAACATTAAAATATATTTACAGATAATGCAATAAAATCCATCAGCAGCAACTGTAATCTCCTGTTTCAGGCACGGAATATTCTGGGACTGAATTTGGGGAACAGATAGCAGTGAGTCCCCACTGTGTAGTAACATGTGACACTGTAAGTTCACAGGCGGACGTTTTAAACACATGTACACTTAAATAGACAGTATTAAATAAACATTAAAATATTAAAAAATGTGCAATTATTCACTTTAAACTCTCCAGCACTAATGCTCCCTTTGTTATGAAGGACCCCTTGACCCTTGAAGATGAAGGCACAATGTCTCTTTGAAATTTTGGGAACCCACTTACCCAGTCATATGGCATATCCCAGCAAACACAATGCTCAGCTATTTAACCCTCCAAAGACTGCAGTATACCTAAAGAATATAGAAGATTTAAGTTCCTACCCCACAGAGAACACAGTTCACTCTGAACACTGAAGGCATGTATGGAAATAATGCTGTTTATTGTGACAGTCATACAAAGCACATAAATACAATGTAGGGGCCAAACACAGAGTCTGTTACTGGTAAGGCAGATGGTGTAATAGTCACCACTGTCTTTGAATGTGTTAATAATTTCTTAACCAATGAGTTTATTTCTCACAGTGCTTTCTGGCCAGCAGCAATTTCACAATAGTCCTATCTAGCACCTAACTACAAAAGTAATTGTCCATCGTTTGTTCCAAAGGACCAACCCGCTGACATGCACTTCCATAGTTCAAACTCTCAGGTTAACATACACATCAGCATTCTGTCATTGTCATTAACATCAAGACAAAGTCTTGATGAAGATAACCTACCACATCTTGAGGTTTGTCAGTGATTTCCTACACAATGACTGCAACATATAAATTAGTCCTTCATTTGTGTATAGATGGACATTTCAAAGAAAGACTGGTTAAGTACATACAAATTACAGCTATAACCACTCTCCATTACAGTAAAGATGCAAATACGAAACCTCGTATGCAACCCAGAATGGCACACCATATATGTAGCAATTAAGTAATGTACATCACAGGTAGGTACTGTATGGTACTGCTCTGTTCAAACATTACTGTATATGCAAAGACTGTGAGTACATTTACAGTAGATTCACATTATAACATGTTCATCAATATCAAAAGCACAAATAAAAATCAACACATTTATGCAAACACATAACATGATCAACAAATCTTCAATCTCAGACATTTTAAAACAATCAAATAAAACTGCAAAATATATATAACTTGCACAACATAACTTAGAATGTATTTTAAATTATAAGCTAACACAGAATATGATTATATAACAAGCTGATTCCAGTGCAAATTTCAAACATTCATGGAAACACTAGTGAAAGGATTTGTTTTCTATATCACAAAATCACTCTTACTAAAGTTAGGTCAGGGAAAGAATAAACATGTTCACCATCATCAAGCTGCAGTTGGCACTTGCCTTCTGGTTTTTGCTGTCTACAGGCTCTCTACCTCTCTGTCTCCACTGACAAGACTGACCATGTGGACCACCCAGCCACCTACTGAATGGGTACTGGGGGGGGTCTTTCCCTAGAGTTAAGAGTAGCTGGGGTATGAAGCTGCCCAATCACTCCAGCTACTTCTTATAAGTTCCATTTCAGTATTATCCTCCCACAGGTCTCCCAAATGGCTGTAGCCTTATGAGTCCTTTATGAAATAATCAGATGATGTAACAAATCACACCATGCAACAGAGTACTTCAGAAATCACCCTACTTTTTTTTTTATTTTTTACTTTCTGAACTTGAAGGTCCATCACTGTGTTCAGAAGCAACACTCAATGGTCCCTATTTTGAGTCAGATAAACATACTCCACATCCTTTCTTTCTGATCAGTTTAATATCACTGTCAAATCCACATCTGGGTCTTTCAAGTGGTCTTTTCCATGCACATTTCTTGGCCAAATCTTTGTACAACACTTCTTATCTCTCCCATTGGTGTTACATGTTCTACCCACATTGTGTGTTATGTGACCAAACTAATAATCTCCGCTGAACAGTACAAAGCATGAAGCTACTCATTATACACTTTTCCCCATGTGACTTCCTCCATCTAAGGTACAGATGTTCTCCTTGATGCTGTTTTCAGACACCCCCACAAATTTCTCACATTAGTGTGTGCACGTTTATTCACTTATTCACTCAATCATTCATTCATTCATTCATTCATTCATTCATTCAACCAATACTAAACCACTGAAGTACACACATATATGGAAAAGTAACCACATTTGCTTTAGCCCAGTCCTGAATGTTTCTGCATCTAACCACTGATGCTGACATGTCTCTAAACCCATCCTTTATGCGTTTCTACCAAGCATGGTCATCATCTGCAAATTCATATAGTTTATAAAAGGGAATTATATAAGTTTACACAAAAATATTCATCCTTTGAATATTGTAGATTAAAAAAACAATACAATAATCTAGTCTTGCACAAAATTTTGTATATTTTATCACATGTTAATGTACAGGGTGTAGTGTCTCAAGCATGTGTCTTAATTAATGTCTATTTATGCCACAATACATGTAAAACTAGGCCACAATCTTTCATAATAGAATTATGATTACATTAAAATTACTAAATGCCACCTGGCCTGGACAAATCATGAATATTGCTCTAAAACTGTCATCACCATTCTGCAGTAGGGGAAATGGCCTATGGCTGTTACCTATAGATGAATGTGGACTTTGACTATTACTAACTTATTGCCAGACGTTTAGGCCTTAAATCACTTCCACTCAAATGCAGGGTTTACTTTGGTAAGAATGAGATCAATTACACACACTGATGGTCCTGAATAAGATATTTCAGTCATGCTGAGAAGTCTTGCTCTGGTATACTGGTATACTCTATATGCAGTGGCATACTCTACTTGCTCAATTAAATGTGCACTTCGTTGCATTTTGCATTAATATATGTGAAAAATCAATAACCATTTTCATTTTGCATAAGATGTTGCCTGCATGCATGCACACACAAACAAACTGAATACAGCAAACAAATCCTTACAACCATTTGCCACAATTTCCACTTTTGTGAATAACTCAACCTGCGCGCATCAAAACTACAATGTCAAACATATAGAGCAACTATTAATTAAATTTTAAAAAATTCAAAAAGTCTTTTAACATATGTCACCACATTCTGGGGACTATAATCAAACCCATGTAAAACATATTTAATTCTTTAAAATTAATGATACAAACACAGAATAGCACCAACACTTATTTCTGAGTTATATGTTTGCAATTATTTATTCTTTAAGACTTCAAAATACTCCTTTCTTTAATGAAACCGAAATTCTGGAGTTAAAGGAATAATGCAGTCCTAATATACACGTACCTTAATTTCTGCTTCCCTTTTTTTTTTATCACATCTTATAGCATTCACACTATGTTATACCAGGACTACCAACACAGCCACAAAAACAAAAATTTTGGCTGCAACTGTAAATTAAAAGACGTAATCCACTAAAGTTATGAACATGCAATTTTACAGTTACAATTGCTAACATATTAAAAAAGATCAGTCACTTCTAAAATTATATTGGGATGCTAGAAGGCAAATGGAATCCCCCCACAAAATGCTTCAGAATTAAATACTACTACTACTACTACTACTACTACTACTACTACTACTACTACTACTACTACTACTACTACTACTACTACTACTACTACTACTACTACTACTATTACATGGATAGGTAACAACAAACTATAATTCAGCAAGGTTGGTTAAAAGTAGAATAGTAGAAGCCTCACAAATTCAAGACCAATACAGTTTCAATGTTCTGCTGTGAACCACATTTATTATATAATTTGTATGTTGTAAATTTTATGTTTATTACAGTTTCAATTTTGCAAACCATGGAAATAAAGACACAAATTAAGGTATACATGAACAGTGTGTTTCTTTTATTGCTGTCTTGAGCATCACAGCTGCCATGGGATGTTATGTTGGATGCAAGCTTTCTAAGCAACAAAGCTTCTGTGCTCAGTGCAACAATAAAAAGACACCCTGTACTATAATTATACTAGCATGTTCACTCATACATACTGCTTTTGTTAGAAAAGTTTGAAAGTGTTGGTGAATAAAGAATTGCAAACTTAATGAGGGAAATAAGTGTTGACACCACTGCACATTAGTTCCGAACTAAAATCTCACTAATTCTGTCATCAAGGATAAATGTAACTAATAATGACCTTCCTGAATGTAACCTTTCAGTCTACTGGGCAGAGGGAGCTTCTGTATGTTGTCCACTCTGGTGTACTGGCGTATGACAAACCTGCACAGATACTGTAAGGATCGTACTTGCGTGAATCGAGACACAGGTCTGGCCAATCTAACAGGGAATGCTGGGTAACCTGGAGCCCGTGGTCTAGAGTAACAAAACACAGCAGATTCTGAATATGACATACAGTGATTGATGAGTTCCACAATGCTTGAAAAGCCTTCACCTCCAGGTGTAGTGTAGAAGCTAAACTGGCCACAACTGTGTTCAATACGAGTATGAAAAGTCTTTCCTGAACTGCGGAAACTCACACTTAAGAGGTAACGGTCTGCGGACGAATCACGCACCAGGAATGCTCCATCAGGCAGATCCAGCAGTTTCTCTTCAGCTTCTTCTCGTGAGATTGGTCCCCAATACCAACCATATTTTGCCAGCTTCAGCAACTCACAGGTTAAACTTCGTGAAGTAGGACTGGACAGTGTTTCAGAATCGTCACCAATGGTGTGTCTGACAATGTCACAAGGTTCATATTGCACTATCCCATCTTCATCTACATTCAAGACAAAATTATGGGCTTCACTGCAATCCGAACTTTCTTTGTCCTGCCCGTAAGTGACTGTCCCACTCAGTCTTCTTGGAAAGTCTTTGGCAGAGTCTATACTCCTTCTCAGTGCTGGTACAGCTAAAATGTTACTGTTAGTAGTCCTATTTGTTTTCATTTGTGGTGACTTGCTGCGAAACCTACAAGCATTCTGAACAACATCAGGAATTTTCTGTACTGTAGACTTTCCTTCCTTTCGTTCCTGCACAGACGAAACACTTACTGAATTAACGTTGTTACTGCTAGCAGTGGTTCTAACGAAACGAATGGGATGTGAGCCTGGACATACATTCCTTGACCCCCCTTTTGAATTCCTCGAATTCGCAGACGTAAACCCTTCACTCGCCGCATCTTCAGTCAAACTATCGGAACAGTTACTCGAAGATTCGACACTTTTAAATGTATGTTTTGATTTGCAGTTCACTGGTCTAACACCTATGTTCGTTTTCAACTGAAATCTTTTCTTCAAGCTTTTAAAAATTCCGAGTTTATGTTTATCTGCTAATGGTTTTCTTGTACACTTACACACGTCATTACTTCTGTCTGGGGACATTTCCTTTTCCGAGTAAGTCATCTCAGTGGCAACCCTTTCGCCATTTGCATCTTCTGTTTCACAGCAACACACATGAGCCCGCGGTCCATTCTGCCTCCCACTCTTCCTCACTATTGAATCTTTGATATAACTGAGACTCATTTTACGCATCCTTTTAGATTCTTCGTCACATCTAGAACTAACAGCCATTGTTACGCAGTACTAAACTTTCGTAGTAAAACCTTATCTCCCGTAAGTTTTATCGCACCATGCGAACGGAACATCGTCCACTTCTAGTCGATAAATATATCGAATAGTAAAATCGATATATATCACGCCAATACTCTAAAATTATGTTGTCTCACGTATCGACTGTCACAGAGTTTGATATGGCACGCGAGGTTAACCTGTATTATGCCATTTAGAAGTTGAAAACATGTCATCTGATTCTGAAGACGAAGACTTTGCAGACTATGGAACTGCTCTCGATCCCGTCAATGAAGGTACTATAAATAAGATTTTAAAAATGCCTCAGCTTAATCTTGTTGATACGTGCGATGCGGGTTAGGTATATTCTTCGTTTGTAAATGTATAACCCTTGGTATTGGACCATGTCCGATTCGTTTCATATCCTCACCGGATACACAGAGAAACATGAACCTGCTGACAGATAAAAATGACCTAAATTCTGCGTGCTTGATGAAGTTGATAACGTAATTACCGAAATATAATTGAAATCCAACTTCATTTACAAACTATAAAAACTTCAAATTTAGAAAATTAAGAATTACTTGTATGAATCTTAGCAAACACAATTAGAACTGAAATTTGGTATGATGCACACGGTTTGTAATAGTATATTTTATTTAAAACAAACAAACAAACAAACAAGAGACCTGTTCATCACCCAGAATATAGTTGCTTGCCTTGTTAACATCACAACTTTAAGAAGGAGTAACATTTATTTTAACAATGTAAACGTTACTCATGTAATTGAAAACAAATTGGGAATGAGGATTCAAGTTATATCCAAAACTGTACCACAGTACTTGTACATGACTAACAGCTGTGGTTACCATACATATTGGTAGCAGTGTTGGCTAACATAGTGGCAGTAAGGATTTGAATTGCATACAATAACTGTACTGCAATACTGGCACATTGCTTTAACAGCTGTGGCTGCCTTATGTACTGGCAAGAGTGTGGAGTAAATTTCATAATGTTTTTGGATATTCCCATCGTAGAAGGCAAAAAACACATGGGAAAATTACATTATTACACAGGGGCATTATGTTATCTGGTGTCGCTGGAGGAATAGCTAGGTTTTTTGATGTCCAGGGTGAGTAATTACAGTGGCCACCCATAACAGAAATTATGAACTTAAAAAAAGCACAATTAATTTATTGAATTTTATTTGGCTTAATAATTAAAATTTGTTGAGCACAGAAAATCAAATTTTTTCATTCAAAATATTCATTTTGCTGACCTTTGGATTCTGCCACCTGGGGTGGCTGCACCACTGGTCCCCCACCCCAGCTACACCCCTGGTTGTCACTAGTCACTTTCTGTCAGATTAACTTATAAAACTTCTCACACGCAATGAACAACGTGTTTGTTAGATGTGATGCGTGTCTATGAGCTGAAGGAAAACATATGGTGAATAGAAACATAATTTTAACTGCAATACCTCAGACTCAAACAAGTGACCCTGACTTACAGCAAATTGGAATACGAATAAGCACTGTGCTGTCACTCAAAATTGTCTTTAGTAGTGATGTGAGTTGTCAAATAATATAATGTATTAATGCACTACAGAAATCTCCATATACTTCACCATCACAGTGATTTAATCATAATATCATGCTGTCTTTTATATAAAGATGAACTTCCAAGAAAGAAACCAGCCTCACTGAATGATCAAGTTGCAACAGATAAATATGGTAGACGCAGATTTCATGGAGCTTTCACTGGAGGATTTTCAGCTGGATTTTTCAATTCAGTGGGGTCGCTTGAAGGATGGACACCATCTGCATTCAAGTCCTCTCGCTCTGATAAAGCAAAGGAAATACAGCAAACGCCAGAAGATTTCATGGATGATGAGGTAAGAGTATGATGCGAGTTTTGAGGTTTACACAGTGGTGTTGCTGAAGATTAACTTATTCTAAATGTGATGCCACTACACACCCATCAACATCTTGTCACATCCCAGAAGAAATGAATCTTAGGTAACAGTACAAATGAGCATCTTCAGAATACAAGGCGTGTTCAAAAAAAGACCGAACTTTTGCTGTAAAGACTTTATTGCTCATTTTACAACATTTTAAGCACTGTCCCCTTCAAAGTAGTCCCCTCTACTGGCGATACACCGTTCCCAACATTTCTTCCATTGTTGGAATGCTTCCTGGAACGCACTTTCTGTGATCGCGCGCAGTTCTCTTGTCGCATTTTCCTGAATCTCCTCTATGGTTTGGAAACGACGTCCTTTCAAAGTGGTTTTAAGTTTGGGAAAGAGGAAAAAGTCTGCTGGGGCTAAGTCTGGAGAATAGGGTGGATGGGGCACAACGGATATCTGATGTTTTGCCAGATAACTGCGGATGAGGAGCGATGCGTGAGCCGGCGCATTGTCGTGGTGCAACATCCAAGTTTGGTTTTCCCACAATTCAGGCCTCTTCCTGTGCACAGCATCCCTCAAACGCGCTGAAAAGTCCTGGTACAACTGTTTGTTTACCGTCTGACCACATGGTACAAATTCATGATGGACAATGCCTTTGCCATCAAAAAACACAGCCAACATCACCTTGATCTTTGACCGACTCATCCATGCTTTTTTTGGTCAAGGAGACCCTTTTCCCATCCACTGCGACGATTGCATCTTGGTTTCAACATCATAGCCATAAACCCATGTCTCATCTCCTGTTATGATGTTCTTAAGGAAGTTTTCATTACTACTTGCATTGGCAAGCAGTTCCTGACTGATATCAACACGGTTCTCTTTCTGATCATCAGTCAACAAACGCGGCACGAATTTTGCACTGACATGACGCATCTGAAGTTTTTCAGTCAAAATTTGATGGCAAGATCCTATGCTGATGCCCGCTTCGTCAGCAACTTTTCGGACAGTTAAACGACGTTTTCCACGAATCACAGCACAAACTCTCTCGACATGGTCGTTGTCTGTTGATGTGGAAGGTCGTCCAGACTTGGGATCTTCACCGACCGACATTCTGCCCTCTTTAAAATGCTTAAACCACTCATAGCACTGCGTTCGGCTCATACAGTCCTCCCTGTATGCTTGGTTAAGCAATTGAAATGTCTCTGTAAAATTTTTACCAAGTTTGCAGCAAAATTTCACACACACACACACGTTGTTCTTCAAGCTCTTTCATTGTTACTTTGTCACTAATCCGACGAACAGCTTGTGCACGTGCTCAGTTCAGCGGATGTAGCTCGATGACTAATGCTCATAGTGAAACGGGGCAAATGGCAGTTTGTTTTCAAAACCTGCCGCTACGTGCGCTCAGTAGCCACAGCGCACCCTCTGTGCTGGTTGGCGTGCTATTTAAAAAGTTCGGTCTTTTTCTTAACACGCCTCGCATGCAAATGATTATGTTACTTGTGATCAGTATGAGTCTGTCTCTTTTGAAAATTTTATATTTTCAGAAACATGAGTTGGAAATTCTTTAGAACATGCATAGGATTATGGTTTGCTGGGTAATGACACCATTTGATTTCTTTCTCCATCTATCAAACCAGGGCTGTGGAGTTGGTACACAAAACCTCCAACTCCGACTCCTCAGTTTTTAAATCTCCAACTCCAACTCCAACTCCTTAATAAAAGATCATTATGTATTAATAATGTTAAATCTACTAAAATGGTAAATGATATCATGAGACATTTCCATCGCCAGGATGTGAATCATCAGGCTACTTTTTAGACTTATAACTGGTGGCTTCATATGGTAGTGAAAGTTATGTATTTAAGAATGAAGTATGTATTTAAGAATTTATATCGAGGTCAGAGTTGGTACATTTTTACCAACTGTGACTCCACCCAAAATTCGTTCCGACTCTGACCCTGACCCCACAGCCTACACAGAGCCACATCTCAGAACACATTATCCTTCGTATTGACTGTAATGAGAACTTTAAATCTCATGCATGGCTTTCCTGTGTGTAAAGAAGTAGCCCAGTAACTGGTCAGTAATGCATCAGAGCGACAGCAACAGAGAACTGATATGTCTTTTAACTCCTTCAAGACAGTTGCCATATACATTTTAATCTAGGTGCTGCTCACTGCTGGGTGCTATAGTAGTAGGATTTTTGTTGCAGTCTGTCTGGTTGACTGTCGTTTGTGTTAAATCTTTTTATGTCTTGATACGCCAAATTGTGTACATGCATGCTACTTTCTCCACATATATACATAATACTGTGATTTTGTAACTTGCTGGCCAGGCACCATACCAGTGCATTATTCATGGTGTATATCTTAAATACAAATGCAATGCCATGCTGGTACACTATGACATATTTTAAATTTATGTTGGTTTTTAATTCTTAATGGTTTACAAAACAACAAAAACGCAAATTTCTATTGCTAGGCACAAAAACTGACATTTTTTGACCTCAGCAGGCTGTCACCCAGGTGCATTCTTGTACCCATCCTAAACAGGTTAACAAAATTAATGCACCAAATATCATAGACGTAAGGTGTGAAGAAGTGTCTGTTAGATTTGTGAACAGTCACTACAGTTAAGTTAACTTCAAGCCCATTAACCAACAACTCACGCTACTGAAATTTTATTTCATAGGATATGGATGAATTTGGAATAGCTCCTAAAGTTCTTCGTGCTACAAGTGACTTTAATGAAGGTAACAAGAAAAGAGCTCGAAGACACAATGTTTCTGATGGTCCTATTCCTGGAGCACCGGTCTTGAGGGAGCTGTTACAGCCTGTCAAGTAGGTCCAGTCTACTGTATCGTGTGTTTGTGGCTGTCATCAATGTATCAGTGTAGTCTGCCAATCCTCATAGGCCTAACTTGCTGGCAAGCAGTGTTATTTCCTTCAGAAATCAAACCCCAGATTGTCCAGCCCATAGCCTAATTATTACATTGAAAATGCTGTGTTATGGGTTTATGCAAATATGCAGTTAGTTCAATTCAGCTCAGTTCAGTTCTTGTTTCTTCATGTACCAACTCAGTGGTCAAATGCCATAACATTATGTAGTATAGAATTATGAAAACTTTTAATGAATTTATTTCCAGAGAAACTATTGGAATGAAACTGTTGAGAAAAATGGGATGGAAACCTGGACAAGGAACTGGACCAAGGCTGACAAAAATGGAAAAAAGAAAAATGAAAGAGGCATATAAGAAAACAGAAGCTAAAGTGTATGGTTGTGCTTTGCCACGAGATGTGGACAGAGAGAAACACTGTAGCAGTGATAGCCCATGTTCCACAGATGATGAGAATGATCCAGAACTGTCTTTTGCTCCGTGTGATCATCAACCTTTCTTGTGCAAACCAAAGAACAACTGTTTTGGGTTAGGATATAGTGGTCTGGAGAGGAGGTCAGTCCTTTCAAGTAACCTCAACCTGTTTACACCAACACCACTAAGAATGGAGGAGAAGAAGAAGAAAGTGTTAATTACTGGGCAGGTGAGCAGTTAGTTTTGTTAGGCATGCAAATGTATCTGGTTCATATGTGACATTTGAAGTTCATCTAGCACTGACAATGAAAACTGCTGTCCTCTAGGTTATGACAGCATATAGCCTATCTAGAAGTCTACGGATGTTTTACGTGAACCTACTGCTTGAATCGTCATGGTCGTCTTCAAGTTTCAATATGCCGTAACCTTTTTATGTGCATATGGTGCCCTATACGCTGTATCCTTGGTAAACTAACCAACTCCATGAAGCATAGCCCATAAATAAAAGCTAACAGTCAGCAATACTGAAGCCACAAAATGAAGTCCCGAAGATCAACCGTTTCCACATCTTGCTTCATCTTTTAAACTCTCCTATCCATTCATCTACCCATTCTGTTTGAATGAATGTTAGCAGTGACAACCACATGGTAAAAGTCACTTTGTGCTGGCTGACAGTAATCAGACAGGCTGTAGGGAAAGATGAGCAAGTAGAGTGCAGTATACCTTGAGCAGTGTCAGCCCTACCATCCATAGGACTTCTTTCTGGGGCCTCAATATAGTAAAGGAATTCCCCATGCTTCATGGATGTACAAGGCTCCCTTCTGTGCCTGCCTTTGGCCGTATTCTGGACCAGTTCAGTAGCATATGTAATCCAAAATTATATTGCTGTTTGGTTAAGGTACACAACATATGTGATTCAGTCATTGAAGAGTGCCTGTGACACGGAAAGAAACCGTACAAGTCGCAGCAATGCTGATCACACATTTAAGGCTGTTCATTTAGACTTTGTTCAGGAATTAAATTTGTTATATAAAAGCCACAGTGTTCCAGCGATTACTGTCTTCTGATAGAGGGTCTGTGAAGATTCGTGATCTGTTGGGCTGGTGAAGGGTACAGCTACTATCATACTCTGCAATATTGTAATTTTATGCAGAATGGATAAAGCAAAAAAATAGCCCTAAATGTCGTGTTCAACCATCGTCATATAATTTCAGACCTGATTTAATCATAACAACAGGCCAGGCAATTCCCAGCAGGAGCACGAGATTTTTCTCTCATCCAAAATGTCCACATGGGCTCTGAGGTCCACCCAGCCTCCTTTATACTGCTTACGACTGACTCTTAACCTGGGTGTAAAACAGCTGGGTTGTGAAGCTGACCACTGAACTTGTATCTAGTGCTGAGATTAAGAATGCATGGAGCTATACCTCCATACCACTATATGCTTCCATGGTGTGGTGCTTTATTAGGCACAGGAACAGCTTTACAGACTTTAATCACAACTTACTTTTCCAGGCTTTTGGTGTTGGAGCTTTTGAGGATGATGATGAGGATATATATACCCATGAAGATATGTCACAGTATGATTTCAGTCTTGAGAGTGAACCTACAACGTCAAAGCAGAAGCAACAAACCACTACACATGCATTAGTGAATTATTATGATGGTGGTACTTTAATAGGGTTTGTTCATGCAACAAATGCAATGATGCGGAAGAAATACTTCCCTCCGCCAGTACTGCCCCAAGGGTTTAAACCAGTACATGTCACAAGGAAGTCAAGATTTGAGCCCACATCTTCAGAAAAACTCTCTCTAAGCAAAGAAGAGCAGTCACATACATCAAGAAAGAAGGGACTACAGCGGCATAACCTTACGGCTACTGACAGGGCACAAATTTTAAGTGAGGCTATCCCAAAGCCAGCTGTTCAGAAAGACATTGTAAGGAGTCCAACACAGGAAGAATGTGAAATACCACCTTCTGCAGCACTGAAGAAAACAGAAAACTCTCTTGCATCCAAAAAAGGCTACACTTATTTCCAACCATTCGCTGCACATCCAGAAAAGCAGAAGCGCTATGAACAGTACCTCACTTTATGTAAAGTAGGACATAAAGGTAGAGTGCCAGTACATTAATAAGTAAATCACAAATGAAAGGCAGTTTTCTTGTAGATTTTGAAAAAATAATCATACATCAGTTAGACTTTTTCTTACACATTTGCGTTTGTTTTCAGTGCATCTGGGTCCAGATGTCAATGATATTCCTCATTCTACTAGAATAAGATGTTAAACCATTCTTGCACCTGTTTCTTCCATGCTTCATGCTCACTTCAGATGCAGGTTCATCAGGTCTGATCCTTCAGTTGTCCCAGATAGGCTGACTGACCTTCTCCTTAATCTGAACACCCATTATCATTGATGGTTGGCCAGGATGCACATCAACATTGTGTCCTCTTTTAATCAGTCCTCCAGCTCATACAGTTATCATCACACGAAACTGTTATTCTTCCGCAAATTTCACCACTTTAACAGCCTCTGACCACAATAACTGGATCACAAATTGTCATTCTAACAACACTGCACCCATATTCAGGTCAATATGCTGTTTACCAATCAACCCAGCATCATATCCCAAAAGACTTGAGTTTGACACCATGTTTAGCTGCTCAAATCTTACAGCAGAATTTGTACTGTATTACAGATCGGCTATCATACATCCAGCCTCTGACAATGACTGAATGGCAAAAAGAACGAGAAAGGGTTGAATTTGAGCAAGCTGCAAGGTTGTATCAGCCTCTGTCAGGCATCATGAGTGACCGATTTGTGTCGGCATCCCAAACTGAAGATGTGAACAGTCTACTACCATCCATTAAGAAAGATGTTGATAATGACTCTGATCAGAAAGCTGCAGCAAAGCTGAAGATGTTCGGACGTCTCACAAGAGAGGAATCTGAGTGGCGACCATGCAGTTTGCTGTGCAAGAGGTTCAATATTCCAGAACTGTATCCTGGGTAAGTTGTTGCTCTGTGTGCTACATTAGTTACTGATCATTAAAATTCTTGCCCTGTAATTCAGTCAGTAGCGATGGCAACATTTGTAATTTTGTCTTCTAGGTTATGGAAGTGTGTGTTCTGGTGTGTCATTACCTACTGCATCTTCACAGTAGACGTGAACAGATTTGGAACAAGGACTTGGGGGGGGGGGGGGGGGGGGTTACATGGAGAGGAAGGATGACTAGTCAGAGCCAGGGACAGGGCCCTGGAAAGAGTGAAACTGTGGGACATGAGGCCCTGGAAAGGAAAGGGGCAACAACAAATGGGCCCATATATAGGCCACAGGCAAAAAACAGCCAGTATGACAAAGCTCCGTAACCACATAACCCTGAAGATGACAACATGAATCTTTGCCACTAAAAATCTCAAATCTCATATGGAGATATTTTTCATTGCTGCCACTGTTTTACAAAACTTCCTTTGTATGTTGATAACATTGCATTCTTAGTGTGCAACTGGCCTGAAGACAGAGAGCAGTGATAATATTTTTTTGAAATGGTGCCTTTTTTTCATGGAAAAACATCTGGTATGCAGTGCATTAATTTTGTTAAATACAATAAACAGTACATGTCTGGAAGGATACTGTCTTCTGAGATGTGATGTGGTTTTGTGTGGTAGAAGGTTACAGATATTCTGTCAAACGAGTGGTAATATTTCCAGCAGACTGCATGGTGTCACATCCCAGAAGGTAGCATTGTTCAGTCACAGAGTAGCTGAAGTGTCACACAGTACAGGGTCCTGATGAGAAATTTTAATGCATTATCGTTCCAGTGGTGGTGAATCATCTGATGCCAAACCAAGATCTACATCCCAGTTCTCTGTCTTCAGCTTCTTGGATGCTGAATCTTATAACAGAGCACTGAAACCTCGTGCCAGCCCTGTTTGTAATGAGCCTGTTAGTGACATTCTGGGTCCATCAGACTCTACAGAAGTTATTACAAAGCGAGAACCAGGATCAGAGTCCAACAGATGTGATGAGATGGTATGTTCAGAACAGAAATCTGAGGACTCATTACTTGAATTTCCAGATCCTCCAGCTAAGATAGATTTGTATAAAGCCATCTTTCTAAGCAGTAGTGAGGACTCTGACAGTGACAGCGAGGAAAATAATTCTGCTAATCTGACCAAAGAAAGTATCACTAAAGAAATGACATCGAGTGAAACAAAAGAAACTGAAGGTGTCCTTGAAGGTGTTCCTCAAGGCAGACAAGAAGTGGAAGACAAAGAAACTGCACTGTCAGATAAAATAGTTATATCTGCTGAAAGGAAGTCCCACAGAAACACGTCACCACCTAGAGGAGTATTTGCTAATTTGGACCTAGATGCTCTTAATACTCGAAAGGAAAAATCTAATACAGTGCTCGAGAATAAGGAGGAATCTGATGACAGTGAAATTAAAGAGCCACCAAATGAAGATCATGGGGAATGTGAACAGAACAACAAGTTAGAACAGACTGAAGAAAACATGTATGGACCATGGCTACCAAGTGTCCCCATGGCAGTCATTAAAAACACATCAGTGCCTACAGTGAAGACAGTACTTCCCAGTGTAGTGGGTTCAGTGCACACTGAATGGGTCGAGAAAGTAAAGACAGTCTCTCACAAAAGCAAACACAATAAGAAACACAAGAAATCATCAAAGCATAAGAAGCATAAACACAAGAAAAAAAGGCATTAGTTTTGTACTGAGAAGTGGTCATCTGTGACATGACTGCAGCACCGGCATTGCCAAACCACTTGAGCAGGGAATAATTGTGTCATTCAACCACAAGCAGCTTGTAAGACTGTTTCTGTATGTGATCTGAAGTTGCTTCATTGTGGAGGACTCATGAAGGTAAATCGTTTGGATACACTACATTTAATTGCAAAATACATGTGTATATGTACCCATATTACGTTGTAGATGAGGAGAATGAGGATACATTACTGTGTCTTCTGGAACATCAATTTGTAAATGAAACTAATCAGTATACTGTAGCATTATTTTCATTTTCCCAAATACAGAAAAATTCTTTAAACTGAATACTCCAAATATCTATTGGCTTATATATCTGTTTACAAGAGAAGAATGTGATGTGATTTTAAAGAAATAAAACCCCACGAATCAGACGAAATGTAAGGCCACCACTAAGCTTCACTAGACGAGACCACCAACAAAATTTTGACATCGCCAGAAGATTGAACGTCACAAGAGACACAAGGATCCCAACACTCCTGTAAAAGTCATTTGGAAGGAACTGCAAAAGATGGCATTCCACAACTGGTATTCTCCTTCTGACCAAGGGGATGAAAGGAGTTAGTCATGTGAGATTTGAGGTTCTCACAGCAGTGTTGCTGAGCATTCAAGTCTTCTGGGAGGTGATGCTGTGTTGTAGTCGAATGCTTCCCTTTGCAGATGCAGGTACTATGATCTGTCAAAATATTGGGAACCACTCACTCACTGACATGGCCTCACATTCCAGAAGACTTGAATCTTCAAGACCTTAGCTGGCAGAAATGATGGAGAGCCCAACAAAATGTTGGGATTCCTACAAAGTGGCCATAATGAGGTTCACAATCATGATGAAAGAATAAGTGTTACTGAAAATAAATTTGTATTACAATAGTAGTTATTTCAGTTTTGTATATATCAGATTAATATGCATCTTTTATTGCTTTAAACTTTGAATAAATGAATAATTAAAGTAAGCTCGGTACATCCACATCGTGTATCAAGTACAAACTTCATCAACCTCTCTTGATGATGATGAAGTACATTCTTATAGAATCATCGTCTGTGTATCTACACCCCCCCCCCTCCATCAAATAAGCTGTAAGCAATTGCCTGATTTTTGTAACACTTAGTACAAATCTCATTCCACTGGACTTGAAGGGATATATTCAAACACCTCAGTTAAGTGGCTGTCTGGTCTGTGAGACACTCTTTTCCACAGAATATAATGAAGTGTAACACTCATTTTATAACTATGTTGTTTACTTTGTCGTTATGGCACAGCACTTGGAGTCGGGGTCCACTTTTCTTTCAGTAGACCTAAAACTATTTTTAAACCCATTCTTTTATTTAAGAGATGATCCTCTAACCGTTTCATGGCAAAGGGTCACATCTCTTATTGTGGGCTGTTTCATGAAACGCATGTGGAAAAATAACAATGATATACCTAACCGTGCATATTATTGTGTAAGTTTTATAGCGTATATGCAGTTTACAAATGTGGCCGCCAGTTGGTCTAAGATTTAAAAAATAATTTCACAGTTTTCTGGTACTGGCAATCCCATGCTACCAGAAGTACCTCCCCCAAACTGTTACCTACCAACATGATAGCAGTAGGCCTACAGATTATTGAGGCTGGAAATGCACTACGCTCTCCTGGCGGCCATTCGAAATTCATATTTAGCTTTCCGCTTTTTAACAATAACTCATGTACCACTGGAGGTAGGGGTGTGAAATTTTTCAGGGAAATAAATCAAGAACATACATAATACACCGAGAGAGATTTTTCGCGTCGTAAAAATGACTAATATTGGTACGATGAAAAACTTTTCGGTTACCTTTCAAAAATGTGACGCACAGGTAATGTGTACTACCAAAAATCCTCGATAAAAATGGCTCCCTAAATAGTGTATATTATTACATTTTCGCTCATGCGACATTCACTATACTGACACCCAACGAAAACAAATTCCTGTTGCGCTTTGCATTGTCGGTAGGGAAATTTCTTTCACGGAGACACACTGTTTCGGAAGCTCCAAAATTGTGCGGATTCCGGTCGGCGTCGTCTATTGTACCCTTGTCCCGTACAAGACGGTGCACTGACTTCCTGTATGATACTCGCCAGTACAAGTGTTGAAAGTATTGTTCATTTGGAATACGTCCCGATACACAGGGAAATGTACAGGTAGATGACATGCCATCTCGTGAAACGCATGTAATTTAATTTTGGTTGACTGAATGTTAATCGATTCTCTTGTCAGAGTATTTTACGTAATGTTAATCTGTGGACTCTGCCGAAGTATTAAACAAAAGACAACATCCAGTGATTAATACAATTACATCTAAGCTTGCATACTGTAGGTGTTACAATCTGCATTGTGCTGGTGTAGCAACCTTGGATTTTGAAACTTTCTGTTGGCTAACGTGTAGTGATCTTTCACTTCCAGTTTTGTTTCAAAGTACGCGACATACAGAAATGCGAATGTGCCAGTAAATGATCTAGTTCGTATCTGGTCCACTCCATTTTTAGGTTATGGAGCTCCAACACATCATGACATGGGAAATTTGAAGAACATTTTCCAGAACACAATAAAAATAATACAGCGCAGAACATGGTTTTAAAATAAAAACACGTTTATTATGTAACGTCGTGCATTGTGCACACATTACTTAATTAGTGTGTGAATGTGTAATATTACTACCTGATCAAAATACCAAAAACTAAACAACTGTTACTGTTGTAACTGGCATCTTTTGTTCATTACTGCAAGGCATGATAATATTTTGATTATGTATACAGTGACACGTCTAAAAAATCAACAGAAAACCTTTGCACTTGTTAATGTACAAGTTGTATATGGGATTGGTCTGTCTGTATAACAGCAATCTACATATAAAAATGAAAGTTGTCACACTACGTTCATTAACCAATTATTCCCAATTTTGTGACTGTATGAACCCCATCCTTGAAAATTCTGAAGGTGTGAACCCCCCAGAATGTTGCCTCTATGCGTCCCTTTTGCTCCTGCCACTTGAGCTGATCCATCCCCATACCACTAACCCTTTACACAGAACTTCAAGGATGTGTTCTGGAAGGAAAGGAAACATAGCCAACTACACATTTCAGCTTTTGTAAATAGACCAGACTACACTACACATAACAGTTTTATAAAACAGGGCAGCATTACACATTTAACTGTCTTGTGTATTTACCTTGGATTTTAAGAGCAATAATTCAAAAGATTATATTTCAACCTCCATTAATTGTTCAGTTTTAGTAAAAATAACTAATTTTAGGCTCTGTTTAATTCTGTTTTTTATGGATGAGATGTGTCAGCATAGAGCACTGTTGCTTACTCTTTGACAGAAAAATCTTAGTACAAGTATGTGTGTGTGTGTGTGTGTGTGTGTGTGTGTGTGTGTGTGTGTGTGTGTGTGGGCACACGCATGTGTATGTGTGGCTGTATTTCAGATGCCAGCAGCATGCAGTGAAATTATTGGAGATATTGAGGATCTTATTTCATCTCAAGACATAACTCCAAAAGAGCGTTACAGCAACAAGAGATCAGTGACTGTCCGAGTTAGAAGGAAACACAATGGGCAAGTTAAATGTGAACCGGAAGTGCAGCAGTATTCTGCACCAAGCAGTATTATCCCAGGAACACAAACTATATATATCAAAACGTGGGGCTGTACTCACAACAGCTCGGATAGTGAATATATGGCAGGACTTTTGGCAGCATATGGCTATAATTTAACAGGTCAGTTTTATGGTCAGGGCTGTAAAATATTCCGAGTATGGATTTTTGTGTTGTGATGCCCTACCCTTGTGGCTGTACTACAACAGAAATCCACCATATCCTGATCACTACTTTTGCCACAAGTATATAACGAGCATGACTACTGTCATTATTGCACCTGTCATAACGTGTTGGTTTAATTTATTATTTCAGATAATAAACTAGATGCAGATTTGTGGCTTCTTAACAGCTGTACTGTTAAAAATCCTGCTGAGGATCATTTCAGGTAAACACTGTCGGTACCTTCTCTCACATTTCTTGTGAGAAAATGCAAGTGAGAAAATCAAAGAAAATGCAAATTACTTTTCTGAATGTGAATCTGACCCATTACCCCATCTGGTGTCAGGAGTGCATGGAGCCATACCACTATTCCACCACATGCCTTCATGGCTACGTACCTAATTAAGCATTGGGACAACTTTACTTTACCTGAATGATAACTAATGCACCTTACCAAGGCTTTGAAGAATATAAAATTCCTGTTCTTTGTTAGAAATGAAGTAGAAGCAGGACGGAAAAGGGGCAAGGCAGTGGTCGTTGCAGGCTGTGTTCCTCAAGGGGCACCAAAAACTGATTTCTTGCGTGGACTGAGTGTAGTTGGAGTACAGCAGATTGATCGAGTTGTTGAGGTGGTAGAAGAGACTCTTAAAGGTATGAAATATATAAGTTAAAAGGGAATTAAAAAGTGTTTCATGATGCACTGTCATGCAGACTGCAGAAACAAAAATATTGGCAGTTCTGTTGAGAGCCATAATTGATGCAAAATATAAATGGTATTTTGACATGCATGTTTGTGTGGCTGGATCATGTTGTGTGTTGATACGTGATCGCAGCATGACTACTGTTTTGTTATCCATGTTGTTCCCTCATGAGACAATAATAACAAGCTCAGATGGCTACGTGAAAACACCAACCAGTGTGCAGAAGTTACATACTGTGTCCCTCAAGTTATACAAAGGAAGAAGTCTCATTAAGTGGCAGCATGTAACTAAAGCTGGGTGCATCAATAACAAATAAGAGTGAGATTCATGGTGAAAATAGATACATAAATTCAGGGACTACTTTCACTCATCTTGTTTCATTTCAGAACACTACAGAGATATATAAAAAAATGAATTTTTCAGGTCATACTGTGCGACTCTTTGGACAGAAAAAGGAAGGGGGGAGAAAGACTGGAGGCGCATCCTTATTGCTGCCTAAAATCCGCAAGAATCCACTGATTGAAATTATTCCCATCAACACCGGTTGCCTGAATCAGTGTACATATTGCAAGACAAAACATGCACGGGGTGAGCTTGGGAGCTACCCTCCAGGTATGTGAACATTTCACACTGTGGACACAGAGATGTCCCTTGGATCGGCTGTCTCCACATCTCCTTCGAGCTGTCACACTTCCCCGTGTTCCCTCCAGCCACAAGGCCATTCTGTTTGTATAAATGTAGTGATAACATTCACTACTGACAAGCACTTTGGGCTGGTTGAGATACACAGACGAGGCTGAAGGCAGGGCTGTGGAGTCGGAGCAGAAGGAATTTTAGGTGGAGCCAGAGTCGGAGTTGGTAAAAATGTACCGACTCCGACCTCAATCGAAAATCTTAACTATATACTCCAAATTCAGAACCCTGATAGCTAGAGTAACTATTAGACTTATACTTAAATATAGGTTATAAGTCGAAAAAGTAGCCTGATGATTCACGTGGTGGTGATGAAATGTCTTATAGGTTTACCATTATTAATACATATTGAGCTTTTATGAAGGAGTTGGAGTTGAAAGTTTTGTGTACCGACTCCTCAGCCCTGGCTGAAGGGGAATGCAACAGTAGGGAGAAAGAGCGGAATGCCTCAAGTGCGATCATCCCCACTATTAATGGGACTTTGTTCTGTGGTCTGAACATAGCAAATACCATATGGGCCTGAATATCACACACCCCAAATGAAGGTACACTTCATAGTCATCATCAGTACTACTGACACTTGTAAAATGACACAGTTGCACGATTTATTCACATTGCCTAGTATTTTTGGGTCGTCAAAACAGAGGTTTTGAGCTAGGCATACAGCTCAGGGAGTGGAAGAATGAGATGGATACATAATTTTGATAGACAGCTGCCACTCAGAAGATGGGAGATAGATATTTGAATAAGAAGTATGCTGTAAGGACATCAACTTGTGCAGGACTGTCTTGTGAGTGACTCAGCCTGTTATTCCACGGCCATGAAGTATGTTGTCTAAAGAAGCTCTCTGTAGTGCCTGAATATGCCACAAGTTACCAACAATACGTGTAGGAACAAATTCCTGGACCAGCTAATTCTGAACCAGAGTGTGTGCACAGATCTGAACTTGACTGTGTATCTCATTCAGAAATGAAGCACATACCCGGTACCGAAGGGTGATTTCGAGTCTGATTCTGTTACTGAAGATACAGATGTACACGTGAGGTTGGACACAAACGTGATGACAACACTCTGGTTCGGCGATCTTATCAAGAATGTGACAGCAGGATCACAACACTTTTTTTCATAAGTATTGTTTACACAAACTGTAAAATGTAGTTACAGCACCGCTTTTCTATTTGTAAGTAATAATTACACCTCGTTTTATTTGCAGAGGAGATCATTGCTCGTGCCCAACAGTCATTTGAGGAAGGAGTATGCGAATTGTGGCTGACATCTGAAGACACTGGCACATATGGCCGAGATATTAACACCACTCTACCAGAGCTCCTGTGGAAGCTGGTGGATGTCATACCCCATGGCTGCATGATGCGAATTGGCATGACAAACCCACCGTATATTCTGGAGCACTTGGAGGTATTACACTTAGAGCATTGAACTTTGCCACCATGTGGCGTACCCTGATGGGTGTAACCATCTAGACTGGTGTGCAGGAAGTGTCACTGCTGTAAGCATCCAGACTGGTGTGCGGGAAGTGTCACTGCTAAGTGTTAGTTATTTGCATTAAATGCATAAATGAAATGCCCACATTATCAAGTGTCCTGTGTATGGAGTTAAAATATTCTTCTGTTATGTTGCAAACTGCTGTAATAATCCTGTGAATTTGATGGCTTAAATGCTGTTTTGAGTTGATACTGGCACTGCTTGGGTCACAAGCAGAATTTGATCATGATTGTGGGTTGTGGGGAGAAAGTGTAGAGAACTGACGGCCTGAACGACTGGACAGAAATTTATAAGTTTTGACATTGTAGTAGACTTTAATTGAAAGTTGTTGGGCAGTTCTGGTTTTTAGCCATACAGATTCATAGCAAAATCTATCTTGCATATGGACATAAACGAACATTTCTGCTTATCACAGAAACATTACAAACTTGTTGAAATTTGACATTGGAGACACTAATTTGTGTTTAATGATTTGCAGTTCTAATTACGTCACATCAACTTTAGACAATGCAACTCATAATTCTGCATACTACATTATGGAGTACGCCCTCTTGACTATTCTTCATTTCTGAAACTACTAAATGAATCGTAATGAAATTTGAAATTGGGCATCTATACCAGAAGCTGTTTGATGGACTTGAATCTGGTCTTTGTCGGTTCAACATAACCACTGGGGATGTTTGTAGTGTGGGTCTGCTGTATTATTACAGTGATTGAATATGTTACTTTATGCTAGGAAATGGCAAAGATACTGTCACATCCAAGAGTCTATAGTTTCCTGCATATCCCAGTGCAGTCTGGAAGTGATGCAGTGCTTGGGGATATGAAGCGAGAATACAACAGAGAAGATTTTCAAAGAGTCGTCGATTTCTTGCGTGAAAGGTATTTTTTTTTTGCTTCCTCTATCCTGGAACCTTACGTCCAGTACTTTCACCCTACGATTTTACAGTGTGTAGAAATATTTTACTTCACTTCATAAAAGCATCAGTAACTTCTGAACTACATAAAATGTAAAGGTAAGGTTGTCCCAGTCCATGCCATGAAGGCCTGCATGAGGAACAGACTTATAGTTACGCTCGTTCTTAACCTTGGCAGCAGATGGAAGGTGAGTGGTCAACTTCATGCCCTGGTTCCTTTTACACCAGCAGAAAGGAACAGCACTACTCATCTAAGAGAAAGCTGGTTGGTTCCCAGAGCTGGTTTGGACATTTTGGAGAAGAGAAAAATCTGTTGCCCCTGCTGGGAATTGAACTTTGGATCGTCCTGCCAGTAGGCTAGTCACTGTATACTGACGACGCTGTCTTGGCTCCTTTTGAACCGTGTAACATAGTCTAAGGCAAGCGCCAAGATACAACATTAATACATGCATGGTGCCCATGTTGACTTTCTACCGTGGAAGTTGGTTATGCCTATAACCTGCGATTTGCAGTCCTGTTTAGAATTTTGGGTGAGGTACCGTTGTCGTGACTGGAGATTTGAAGGGAATTTCTCAGTACCTCAAACAAGGCCACAATTACTTGCACATTCTTTCCAACTGATTATTGTTTAATCACGTATGACTTGATGCTACATAGTCTCAGCTACTGACAGCACTAATAAACAAGTACATTCTGGCATTCTGAATTACCCTCTGCTATCCTTTCAATCCCATCTCTTGACAGTACAGCAGCAAGCAGACTGCTGTGGCTGAAGGTATAGTGCCAGAAGAAGATAGACTAGATGTGTATAAGAATGGTCTGTGAGGCAGCAGCCATGGCCTGTTCTAAGCGTCCATAGCACAGCGCTTTAATGACCCAAAAGAAATGCATTTTTCCCACATATGGTATTTGTATGTTCCTTATGACTGTCACAATAACAAATTATTTCACTAAAGAGCATAAAGTGGTAGGTTTCTATGAGGTAGAATTAGTTTATAATGTTCCATTATGTTTCCAGCATTTTGCTGGACACTAGAAAAATCACAGGAAATCTCAGCAGGTCAGACTTGTATTCAAGGTGATGGGTTAAAGCCAGATGTTACCATTATGGTCTTACGGAATGTGACACTAGTCTGGTAGATAGGTGCAGATATTTTGGGGGAATGTGGCAATCACATCAAAGAAGATCAAAATCGTAAACCTTTCCACTTTATAGCTGGGTGAGTGCCAGCCTATCCAATATTGTCATCTAGCTTGTATGTTGGGCAGCCTTACCCTTGTATCAGAATGTGTAAAGTGTATTTTCTGTTTTCAGAGTCCCTGGTGTCACCATTGCTACAGATGTAATTTGTGGGTTTCCTACAGAGAATGAAGAAGACTTCCAAGATACCATGAGTCTGTGCGAACACTACAAATTTCCCAGTTTATTCATCAATCAGTTCTACCCACGTCCAGGTACACCTGCAGCACGGATGCCAAGACTTCCAGCACAGGAGGTAGTCATAGTCCGGGCTATTGTAATTCACATTATATTTGTCTGTTTCACGCATAACACCTGTAGTAACGTATCAGTGATTAATAAGGCTTTTGTTTATATTTAGTGCATTACATGAATGCCTGTTTTAGGCAGTTGGTTAATATCTCAGTATTTAGACCATGCTTGTGGGGCTGCAGAGAAACGTGAAACATAAATTTTATACTGATTACACTTCTTATCTACAGCTTTTTAAGTCGGTGACAATGTCACAGCAACACCATGCATTAATCATCGTATGTTACCTGAGCAACCATACTCCTGTATTCAAAATCAGGACTGCTTACTGTTACTTCTGACAGCAAAATGTCCACATTTTGGATTAGCAAGTCATATCTTTTTTCAGAAATGGTTGAGTATATGAAAAAGATCTGTATAAGACACAGCCCTTGCATTATCTGACAAATATTGTTTGTCACTTGCTGGTGCTGTTGCACAGTGTGTGGCTGATTGGCTCACATACTCTTCACTGTCTGTTTCATATAGGTGAAGAAGAGGACAAAGAGGTTATCTGAGTTCTTCCAGTCTTACCAACCTTACAGTCATAAAATTGGGGAGGTGCACGATGTGTTGGTGACTGAAGTATCGCATGATGGGAAACATTACGTTGGCCATAACAAATTTTACGAACAGGTAACTAAGTTAAACACCACATTATAAAGCTTAGTGGGAGGTGAGATAACTGTGTCAGTATAGTGACTAGGCTATGAGATGGATGATTCACGGTTTGATTCCCAGCAGGGTCAAGAGATTTTTTGCTTAGGGAAAATGTCCAGACATGCTCTGGGGCCCATCAGCCTCCTATTCAGTGAGTAGTGGAAGTGTAGGACATGGGACATGGATCTGCCATTCATGTCAATGCCTAGGTGAACTGTGAGTGGAGCTATATCTCTACTCCCCCTGCTATGCACAAGGACTTTAATCCATGCTGTTTTGGAAGTGCATTTTGCATCTGTCATACTCTGGTCCTGGTTCTACTGGAGGCCCAACAGACTAGAAATTTCTTCGTGTCTTGTACACGTGAAGATAGAAATAGAACCCATTTCTGAAATGTGATTTTGATATTAAAAAAACCATGATTATGGACAAAGTGCAAGAGAACAGTCCCAGAAATTGTGTCACATCTTTATGAAATAACTTTGGACTTAAATCCTGGACCACATTTGGAAGGTCCCCATTTTGAATTTTGACTGGGAGATTATTCTGATCACGATATCATGCAGTTTTGTTTAGTATGTTAAATGAATGTCAGGACAGTATTTTTGCATATGCAGTAACATTATTCGTCTGATACACTGTAATCTTGGCAGGTGGCACGTCGCCTGTCAAGAAATACAGTCAGCAATGGGAAAGCATATAAGTGTGTTGTTACAAGTGATCCAGACCTTGATGTAGATGGGAAGATAATAGTGAATTGGATCTTGACGAAATACTACTTGAAGGTGTTGAATGGATTCATGTGGCTGAGGATGGGGTCTGCTTGATGTGTGACCAACCAAGTGCCCCAGCTTAAGGAGCAATATGTGACAACATTCCACCTGGTCAGGGCCATTTCAGAGTGCTGTGATAGATGAACACGAAGTAGGGGGGAAGTAACAAAAAAACTGGAGAAAAATTTTCATTGGTGCTATTTTATCCCGTGCAAATTTTACTGAAAGTCACCAGGAATTGAACCTGAGGTTCTGCAGTGACAGGTCAATGTCCCTTGTGTGTAGCATGGTGACAAATAAATCATTGTACCATTAACCAGGGCTGTGGCGTTGGTACACAAAACATCCGACTCCAGCTCCTCAATTTTTAAATCTCCAACTCCGACTCCTTCGTAGAAGCTTAGTATGTAGTAATACTGTTAAACCTACTAAAATGGTATCATAAGAGATTTCATCACCACCACATCAATCATCAGGCTACTTTTTAGACTTAAACCTATATTTAAGTACAAGGCTAATGGTTATTGTAGCTAGTATCTATTTAAGATTTTATATCAAGGTCGGAGTCGGTACATTTTTACCGACTCTGATTCTGACTCTGACTCCAACACCACAGCCCTGCCGTTAACAAATACGATAAACCATGCTTACCAGTTACGGTCATTTACACATCTGTAGTGGCATACACCATCCTGTTAAATGCTTGGCACTTATTATTTGCTGCTTGTGCTAATGGCCATTCCCCACCACTTCTTGTGTTTCTGTCTGTATGTAACTTTACGCTGTAGCTTATGGATAATGTTGCAGGTGCTGCTGCCCAAACATGCAGAACTGGTTGGGAAAATGGTAACTGTGAGGATTTTGTCTGCTGGCAAACACTATATGAACGGTGAGCCACTTCTAAACGAATCAACACGGCTATCTCCCAAACTTACCTTGCCACTCTCTCAGCGTGGGGTGTCAGGATCTCGCAAAATGCAGATTAGAAGTGCTTCATTATCTTACCTTCTCATTCCGTACACCATGGTGGTCCTGCTGCTGGCTATGCTGACACAACTGGTGTGGTTGATGTGGTGACTTAACGTAATGGCTGCGTTGGCACATCATCTGCTGTATCCTCTGTGGATTAAAAATGAAATTACACAGTGCATGGTCAAAACTGATTTCACATGTCAGATTTGAGGTTCTGACAGTGAACATGATGAAGATAACTGCCTGATGATGGAGTCAGCAAGTTTCTCTGAAACTTTGATATGTATTTACCAGACTACACAGTGTTGCATCCCAACGATGGTTATCTTCATGACTGTGGACACCTGAACATTTACAGAAATGGAGTTTTAAATGGAAAGTTACATACGTAAACTGTTTTAAACATATTCTTTCAATATGTGAAATAAAATGTGATTTAATGGTGTATGAATGAGGTGATTTATATGGTAAAGGCAATATATTATAGAATTTTAAGCGTGAAACATTGTGACATTTTGAATTCCATGCAGCGTAACATTAGCCCTCAATACACACATGCACACCAAGTACATGCAAGCACTGGCACCTTTCTTTCATATAAGGATCTGCTTATATTTCTTCTGTGTGCAGGGAAACAGAACTACATACCAGTCCTTACACAATCAGTATCTACTGGTAAATAATGTTGCCAGACAGTGCCTTACAAGGAAGAACCTTAAATATTTGCTGTAAGTAGTTGTGCGCAAAACAACAAAGTACATTTGTGATTTCAGGCTTCTGCTGCAACATTGATGAGAACTGCACTCTTCTGGGGTATTACACAGTGTTGAATGATAATCAACTTCATCTTGGACTTCTTGACCTTTGAAGATGGGATTGATGCATTGTCCCAAAACGTCGGTAAAGGTTTACTGTTCGACACTGTGTAATACCCAGAAAAGTGCAGTTCTCAACAAAGTACATTTTATTTTTTTGGTTTTTCACAATATAATTTGCTACTGTGGCTTTTCTTTCCCATTTTTATGGCAGTAACATGACCAGTTCCAGCCAGGTGTGTCATGGGGCCTGATGTGAACAGAGAAACCAGTCTACTTCAACAGCAGAAAACACTTCATAGTGGGACACTAACGCAGTTGCCCACCAGGAAGTATTGTATGTTGACTGAATCTTGTTCCATAATAATGTAGCTATTTATGGCCCTATCTGAAGATAACAAAGAGAAGTTTTACAATCTACTGATCCTGCCAAATCCCAAGTATTTATATTACAAGGGGTCAATATTTCTGGTATCTCATTTGCAGCAAGTGTCAATGCTGTGGAAGAAATTAGCATGGACTGAGAACGGCAACAATTTAGACATCAATAGAGCCTATAAAATCGTAGTGAAATATGAAGATATGTTCATACATACATACATTTCCACATTTCATAAGTCCAAGATTTATACAATGGACATGAAACTGGTCACAAGAAGACACAGACAACACAACACACAAACTACAACAAGACAATACAACAATACAACAGAAATGCTCCATAAAGGAACATTGTAAATTAGTTGTTTATTGTATGTTCCAAGAATTCAGCAACAGTATAAAATGAATTTGCCATGAGATATGAAAGCAAGTTATTTTTAAAATGAACTCTATCATTTCTAAGACTTTGAATGGTCCCAGGCAAGCTATTAAATAACCTAATACCGGAGAAAGTGGCACCCTTCTGGAAAACAGAAAGATTTGTAGTTGGTAAGTAGAGTTGATTTTTGCTTCTAGTATTCAGGCCATTAACTTCTAAACCTGAACGAAAGTTATTATGACTATCTATCACAAACAACATCAGAGAGAGTATATATTCACATGACAATGGTAAAATATCCAGTTTCCTAAAAAGACCTCTACATGAGTCTCTAGGTCCCACTCCAGATATAATCCTTATTACTTTCTTTTGTAATTTAAAAACGCTGGAAATATTAGTCGAATTGCCCCAGAAGATACTGCCATACTTGATGATAGAATGAAAGTAGGAGAAATACACCATTCGCAGAGTTTCTGAACTCATAAAGTAAGATAAACTCCTGATTACAAAAATGGCAGAACTAAGTTTAGGAAGGATGTATTCCACATGATTCTTCCAATTCAATTTATTATAAATTTGTATACCCAAAAATTTTATTTCAGGGACTTTCATTCATGACCATATTATCAAAAGACACTGCCAACAAAGGGTTAGCAGATTGTTTAAGAGCAAAATTAATAGTATTTGTTTTGTTGATATTTAACACCAACTTATTAGCTGCAAACCAATTTGCAATGTGGGACAAGGTACCCATTACTTTGTGCTTGAGAGCACAGTGATTCGTATGTGACCAAAATACTGGTGTCATCAGCAAAAAGAAAAACACTGGCGAGTTTATTGACACTTAAGGGCAAGTCATTAATATAAATAATAAAAAGGAGTGGTCCCAAAACCGATCCCTGAGGAACTCCCTGCTTCACCCCGTCCCATTTAGAAAAACAATCCTGATCATCACTAGTTTTGAGGTGCACTCTCTGTTTTCTATCTGATACACAGGATTTAAACCAATTTAGATTACAACCATGAACACCATAATACTCTAATTTTGATATCAATATCTCGTGATCAACGCAATCCAATGCTTTAGCAAGGTCACAGAAAATCCCGGCAGTCTGAAGTTTATCATTCCAGGCTTGAAGTATGCCATTGGTAAATGAGAAGGCAGCATGATCTGTTGACAAATCCTTCCGAAAACCAAACTGTTCCTGAACCAAAATATTATTCACTTGTAGATGCTGGTTTAGTCTATGGTACATAGTTTTTTCTAATACTTTAATACATGCAGTCAACATAGAAATAGGTCTGTAGTTTGTTATATCAACTTTATCGCCTTTTTTATACAAAGGTTTTATGACTGCATACTTCAGACGATCAGGGAATACACCAGTCATAATAGACATGTTGCAAATATAAGAAAAAGGCTCACTTATAGCCATTCTACACAATTTTAACATGTTAGATGAGATACCATCATAGCCAGAAGAATTCTTTGATTTTAAAGAACAAATTATACTTATCATTTCTCCTTTAGTCACAGGGATTATTTTCAGACTTGGCAAAACAGTCTGATAGGCATTCTTTAATAACCCAAGGGGTGAAACTTTATTGTCTATGTGTGGTTGCAAATTGTCTGCTATGTTCAAAAAGTAGTCATTAAAACATCTGCTGCATCTTAAGATTGAATATCCTTATGATCCATTTTAAATGAGGAAGGCATGTAATTGGACTTAGGAGATTTATGAGTTACATTTCTTATGATATCCCACGATGTTTTTATTCTATTTTTAGAAGTTGCAATTAACTGTTTGTAATGTAGTTTTTTTGCTTCACAAATTACTTTTCTTAAAATAAGGCAATACTTTTTGAAACAAAGCTTTATTTTTAGGTCACTACTATGCTTACTGATGTTATATAAAATTCTTTTGTGTTGACAAGATATTTTAATGCCTGTAGTAATCCAACTTTTGTCATTGCTATTACTTAAGTAAATGACGGGAAAACGTGCTTCATAGATATTTAAGAATGTTGATAAAAAATAGTTAAAAGTGCTGTTAACATCAGTATTATGATAAACGTCTTCCCATGTTTCATTTGACAGCTGTTCAGAAAAATAATTAATAGTTTCACAAGTGATTAATCTGGATTTAAATTTATTTCTTGATTTATTATTGTTTCTATTGTCAGTAACAAAATATTTGTCAAATATTAGACACTGCGCATCATGGTCAGACAGTGCATTAGATAAAGGAAATATTATGCAAGAATATAGTCTTGATTCATCAACAAAAACATTGTCAGTAGCTGAGGCATGGTTGTTTTAGGATCCATAAACTGAAGTTTGCACTGTTACACTACAAGCACTCTGCGTTATATCACTCCTTGTATTTTGCACTATATAACTTTCTGGGTTCTGATCTGAGTTATTAGAACATTTTCCTTGTTCATCCACTACAGCCAGTTCAGAATCACCGCTGAGTATACTTCTCTCAACAAGTCCTAACACATTAACATCCCCATCATGATGATCTCTCCATTTGAGAATAATAGGAGAATCACAGTGACATTTAATAAAGATGTTGTGAATTACTGTTGCCAAATACCTTGCAGTGACGTCTTTTCCCTGCCTTTTAATGTGCATTCCATGTGTTGTAAACTGCTCCCTCTGCAGATTAACATTCACCATTTGAGCATAATCAAAAGGTTTAATCAGCTTAAGCATCTTCCTATTAAAGTGAATGACTTCCTTGTTGATGCATGATGAGGCTGATAAATCAAATCTTGCAGGAGCATTTAGGATTAGCACATTTGTGTGCACACTCTTTTTGATAAATTGCTGAATGTAAAACAACCCTCTTGTGGTTTTGTCCCTGGCAATATCCAAAGTACCACCATATACTATGACAACATCATTTTTATCGAGGGTTTTAACTTCAGAAATTCCAGTGGAAATAATAATGTTTAGATCAGCATTAGGTTTAACATAACCTGTACAGTGATAAGAAGATCCCAAATAGGAAGCCAGTCTTTCTGATATACCCCTTGCATGACTGTCTCCTATTAAAAGAATGGTCTGATTTTTTGAACTAGTGGATTCCTTTTTTATATATGAAATCTTCGCGGAATGCGACACAACCTTTGGGAAATTATCTGGTGTTTCTTGAAGATTACTCAATACTGCATAGCGATTTGACGTTTGTACTCCATGGCTAGTAAAAGATGGCTTGTTACCTCTTTTCTTAGTTGCATGAGTTACTCTCACTTGGATCCAGTCATTAGTGCTTGATTCACTACACTCTTTGCGAGAGAAATTGTTCAGAATACATAAACTTCTCCAAAACACTACACCTGTCACCAGCAGCCACTGAACAGAAATTGGTTAGGTTGTATACGCGTATATACACGTGTGCCAGCCATGTAAAAACCAAAACCACTTCTTCGCTGCAGGTTTTATCTTATTATTTACCGTCATCCTCACTGCCGCTCATCTGGTGCTACATAACCTCAGCAGCTGACATGATACAAGTAAATACTTCAAGAAGCAAGTGGAACATAACTGTGTAGGCCCCAAACACTCTTAGCCTTTCTTTTTGGCATTCTTACCGTGCATGCCGATCATTCCTGTGGTTCTTTCTCTTGTAATAACTTCTTCGAAGCGCACTTGATGCAAATTGATACCAAGTTAATTTTGAATACCGTACTATGTCAAGAGATTGCACTTCTCGTCCACCAGGTGGCAGCAGTGGACAGATCGAGCATACCGTTCGTTGAATGCAATAATGGCACATTTTAAAAAGGGCCCATTTAGACTTGTGCTACTATTACATTCAGTGAACTATGTAACTCCCCCCCCCCCCCCAACCCTTTTTACACATTCAATCGTCATTAAGTATGTGGAAAGAAACGGTTCCAAATCAACAGACTGTTGAGAGAAAAAGTCTCTTATCTGCGTTCTACAAGATCTACGACATTGCCGACGTCTATATGTACCCTAATCACCTTTGAATCTGAAACGGTTTATTGGTTCATTGAATGCAATAATGGCACAACTCCAAATGGGAGCTTTTTGAGTTGTACCACTATTGCCTTGAGTTAACGACACCAGAAAAAGTGTAATTTACTCATATCAAAGATGAAATGGTTAATATTTGGATTCAGATTCTTTTGCATTAAACAGTGTTTTATTCATTTGTCAAAATGTTGAGGGAGTCTAACACATTTGCTTGCCAGAATGAAACCTCCATCGATTTTCTCTCAAACATACGATGCATACTCTTTCCGGCCGCCATTGGACTTCGGGAACATACTTCAGCTCTTATCAGTACACTGGCGCCACGATATAAACGCGCACATACATCTACATATATTTCACCAAACCATTACACAGCCTAAGTAACAGCTGATAGATATGAAACAAGTCCTTTGCCAAGAAACTTGGCCAAAAGAGGTCAACTGTCAAGTACATAACTTAAAATCACAATTGAGTACATATCAGACGTTATAATTTTATAAATTATTGGATAATAAAATGTATAATAAAATAGTTAATAAATTGTAATGTAGTGACAAATTATCTGTCATAACTACATGACCAAGTATGCAATCTAAATGTAATAACTGAGACATAGATAAGTAAATGCATAATAATTATGCGATAAAAGTTTATAATTCCCATATGACATTATCAGCCCTCATCCTATGCATGTAAGTGAAAAATTCTTCATTTGTATAGAGATGTGAGATTGAAACATACGCCAACAGGGATGTTAAATATCAAATTTGTATAGAGGGATATGTCAATTAGAAATGTAACCTACGTTCAGATCTTTTCCTTTCGATAGTTGACTGGTGAAGGCAGAACAGTGGAACCCTGTTCGGAAGGAGCCAAAGGACGGACCCACGGAGCCAAGGGTCTGATCACACCGGTCTATTCGCCGATTCGTTCATTCAGACTCGTACGTTAAGGAACAACACGTCACTTGGGAGGTATAGCAATTTCCAAAACAAAACGGATTGAAAAATAATGCGAACATGCTTATAGTCTTATGTATATAATGAGTTTAACGTAGCATTTGTATACTTGAATTTTAAATCCATGTAATAAATTTGTATTGGCCTAATTCTGTACTTTATGTATTTTTACGACTTATTGCACATTTTTTATGCATGAAGTGTGTAATTTAGCTGCTCAAGCCATTAGTAGTGCAGAATTTTTTACGTACCTGCGGGTATGTGCACTAATGGTGCGAGACACGGATCCGAACGCAGGTATGCGGGTGAACAACTTGGGAAAGGAACGGAGTGACTGGTTGGTCTGTTCTCTGTGGTCACGGTTCTTTCATAATTGTGTGTCTGGAAGAATTATTCGTACAGTTGGGTACACAGTGCTGCCAACGTGGCGGGAACGGGATAATCCGTGTCTCATAGATAGTTGGTCACAGATAAGAACAGCGGTTTGAATTGGTTATTAATTTGGGTCGTATGTATTCCCATTCGGGTATATACTTATTAAAAGTACGGAAATTAGTGGTGTTATGTACTTTTTTGACATTCCGCGAGCCTGAAACCAGAAAAAACTGGCACTCCTTTTATCAAGAATGAACCACTTGAATCCCCTTCATGCCTTAATATATAATTTATGGCTACTTCAATATTATCCTCCGAAGTGATGTCTCCCGTTCAGTCGTCCAAGCCAAGCTCTTGTATTATGTATTTAACATTTCTCCCATGCACATGAAGATTCAATGTGGTTAGTTTATGGTCATACATTACGTACTTCATACATTCTTTGCAACTTGCAATATGACAACAAACTGTAAAACTGGCTTAATGAAATATCTTGCAGGATATATGAATGTAATTAGGCCACTGTTCTGTTGCTATTTAATTTTTAAGCATTCTGGAATTCCTGAAAGCTCTTTATTCAAAATTCATGTTACATTACAATGCAGCTTTCTAAGTGAAACGAACTAAATTCACTTGCGACAAACATTACATTTTTCTATCAGTGGAAGTACTATACAGCATACACAAGCATATAAGATGTACTTCAAAACATTACATTCCTCAGAACACAGCTGGGCAAATTACATAGAGCTAATCTGTCTCTGAATTATCAGCTCCATCCAACTGGGCACAAATCAGTAGGTTTCTTCCTTTTTTCTGACAGCAGAAAGTCTCTCAAACACTGTGCATCTATAACCAATTCCAGACAACTGACTATGTCCAATAATATACCTTTGACACTAACATTCATATTTAATAATGACACTCTAATGTAGAGAATAAGTGGATGCTGATCATTCATACAATTATCATAACCTGAATTTAAACAAGAAAAAACATTGTATCACAAACAGTTTATAAAACTGTGTTTTATTTCTGCAGCTCCAAATATTTAGTGCTTTAAAATGGAGATACCTCCTAACTTACACAAAATTCACATGCTGTGATCTCCTATGATTTTTTAAAAGTGAAGACTAACAATTAACTGAATCAGTTACCTAAAAAAAAAACACTAGGCCAAAAATGGCATTTTTTAATGGAAACTACAGTCAGTGAAACTAATGGAGCCAAAAATTTCTAATTGAAAAACCACTCTCGGACATGCAATTATTGCCCAAGTTAGTGGAGATCTCTGTGCAGCTATCCAAACAAATTAAAAAATGAACATAACTGACACTCAGTAGTACCTCAAATTTTCAATGTCAATTCAACAATGATGACTAAATGTCACAGGACATGCAACTGGAGGTACATTTCAATTTCAAGGACACTGCTCCTTACATAATGTAATTATTACACCTTCCACACAAAACCAATGTAGAACTGCAATTTCTTACACAGGTGTCCTCAAAATTGCACAGCAGTTGCATTCCCAAAGAGATCTTGTCACTCAAAATGTGTGTTAATTCTTTGACCTACCTGCCTTTAGTTCTCTACAAAAAATACGCAAATTCAATAAACCTTAATACCATGCAAGTTCAGCCAATTAGGAATCCTATTTTTCTTGTTTTAGACGAGTAATTTAACCATGTTTCAGTCTTCACTTAAAAATTAAATTTAATAGATTCTCACTAAATTAGTCCAAGTCATATTCATATTACAGACAGGAAAGACCCACACGATATGCTACAGTCAGACTTGTTTCAAAATGCTGACCACTTGTCTGCAACAAACACAATTTTTTAATGCGAGTGACATATGTTTATCAGTATTTATGTTAACAATAAAAACAACACTTATCTGTCCAATACAACTATATATTTAAAAGTCAGGAAATCAGCTGTGTTTCGGCTTATGATTAAGTCATCAGGATGTGTATAGAACTTAAACGATAAAATTTTACAAATGTAATTATTAATATGCCAGTTGAGATCTCATATGTATAAATATCTATCAATACTGCCTAATATCAAGATATAATTCAATCTTTTCATAAATATATTAACTTCATGGCTTCAAGTACCTGTACATAGAAAGGAAAATACGTATTTTGAAAAGGTCGTAGACATGGGACTTTGTAGAATAAAATCTTAGTAGGCCCAAGACCATAAGAAATATTCTGATAAGAGCTGGTCAGGTCAATATAGATTTTATAGTTGGAGAATCCTAGACATATAAATCAGTTGTAACAGATATCTGTAACAATAGGAAATTAGAAGTTATAATTTAAGATATATAAATTAGTGTAGTAAAAATATATTTAATTAATTGAAGTGGGAACTTAGAACATTTTTAACACAGAATTATGTGAATTAAATGTTATGTCCTGAACATCCTATTCTTTTAAGCATACACACTTTAGAAAATGTAAGATTAGATATTCACAAATATATATGTAACTAGGATTCAAACATTAAACTCTTCATTTCATGTGTAAGTCTCCTTGTCTACTGTATTCACCTGGCTTGGGATCAGATGAGGGGAAGCCCTTGTTTCAAACCCTAGTTGCATTCCTGAAAAACTGACAAAACTTAAAAATGATATTCCCATCAGAAATATGGGGTTAGCGTAATAGAATGCAGCCAGTCAAAGGGTGTTACACCGAAAATGAGAGAGCAAAAATTAAGAAGTGGTGTAAACTGGCAAGGGATGTTAAGGCAAATAGGCATAAAACAAGGGCTGGGTGTGTTGAGGCATGTGTATCAGACCTCTCACTTTTTATAATTTATTTTAATGTCTGAATAGAATTCATTAATCAGATATAAGACACAGAACGGATACAGAAGAATATAGTAACTGTTGTATCAGAAAGGAAAGAAATGGGGACAGTTTGGTTCAGAGCAGGACTTTGGAAATTAAGAAGACTTATAACAGGAACCAACAAAGGAAAAATTACACTTTTCCGAGTCCACACTATGAAGGCATGCAGGGGGGGGGGAGTACAGGTATAGCTCCACCCTGAACATTTTGGAGAAAGAAATAAATCTGTTACCACTACTGGGATTTGAACCCTGGACAGTACAGCCACTAGCCTAGTCACTATACCGACAATGCTGCTTCGGCTCCAATGGATAAAGTAACTCGTCCTTCACGTTTAGGTAATGGATATGTTAAACATATACTGATGAGTTGCCCAGAAATATGGAAGTGGGGAATGCAATTTTGGTGCATATGTGGCTGGGTATGAATGAGAAATTAGCATACATAAAACAATAAGATGTACAAATAGAATACAACTAAGAAATCTAAGTTTTTATTTATTACCAACTACTGCATTTTATGCACGTAGCCTCCAACAAGTAGTAGTTTGTGATAAATAAAAACTTACGGATGTAAAACAGCTGCATGGAAGATGTATAATATTAAACAACTAAGAAATTTATGAAGATATTTGACAAAGTAAGGCGTAAATGGTAAAGTAAAGGAAACATAAAAATAAAAGCATACAATATGGAGGGGACTATGCACCATGACAATGGGATGTTAAATGATCAGCTGTCCCATAAACCATGAATCAAGAAATGAACCCAACAGTTTTTAAGTATTGTGGTAAGTACACAGACACATGCATAAAGTAGTTAATCTCAAACAGAACTAAAGGCAGTTACATTACAAAAAAATAATCATACCTCAAACATCAGTACACTAATCTCACCAACGAATTCATGTAAACAAATAGGAACAAAGTTGGATTGTAATTTGCTTGCAGTGACTCGTCTACTAGTAGACTAACATCAATATGCATAAAATAACAAAACAAAAGGAACTGCCTGAAGACTTCACAGACATTACCGTATTCATTCTGAAGTACAAATGAAGATGAAAAATGCAAAGGTAAAGCTGTCCCTGTCCATGCCATGAAGGCGTATTGCGAGAGAACTCATTCTTAACCCCGGCACTAGATGGAGGTGGGTGGCAGACTTCATGCTCCAGCTGCCTTACCTCCAGGAAAGAACCCCGGTACCCACCAAATAGGAGGCTGGGTGGGCCCCAGAGCTGGTCTGGATGTTTTGGGAGAAGAGAAGAATCTCTTGCCCCTACCAGGATTTGAACCCCAGACTGTCAAGCTCATATACTGTACTGACTATACTACTCTGGCTCATATGGAGAAAAAGTAAACACAAAAATCACGGTGAGAAATAAAAATTGCATAATTTCAAATGCATTTTTTTAAGCAATATTTTTGGGTCACCAGAGCTCATGGATACACACAGTTGGACTCAGTATTGTTTGAGGCACGCTAAAGCATCTACTGCAGAATCTGAAATGAAGTTACATTTACGCTGTTGTATCTGGTAGAGGCAACAGAACTGTGGTACTGTTCCTACTGCATCAACATCTGGAAAATGTGGAAACAAAATACAACCACATTACGTCTTTATGATAGGGCTTATGGCACTCAGGGCCAACTGTGGAATTCCCCTCCAGCACCCACTTGCCTGTGTCAACCAGCCCAAAGTGCTTGTCACTAGTGAATATCACCACACTGCTATCATTACAAGCATCTGCGTGACTAGAATGGCTAGAAGACTGGAGGTGGATAAAGGGAAGTATAAAAGCGTTTACCTCAAAATACAAAAATTAAGATAAGTATTTTAGGATGCTCTTAAAAATGATCATGTAAAAGAAAAATTTAAGTCTCTTAAATAATATTACAGGAAGTAAAGACTTAGAAATGTATGTATAAATTACATTAAAGACAGAAACAAAACACATACTACTCCAAGAGAACACATATCGACATATGCTACCATCACCTTCTGCTTGTCCTCGTAAAAAAATTCTTGCTCCAGCTCCTTTGCCTTATCTAGATTACTCCTGTTGTTGTGATATTAATTATAGGTCACTGCCATTCACTACTGTCACTGTGCAAGTTGCAAATGACTTCATATATGTAATTTACTATGGTGTGGCCCATTCATTATCTCACTGCCTTGAACAAATGACTTTCTATTAGCTGGAGAAACCATCAGATCTGTATCAAATGTGGTTGTATCAGAATACAAATATTAGAAAATATTAACATTCACAGCAAAAACAACTATGGCATACGAAGTCTACATACAAGGTTTGCACTTCAGCCCAATAATAATTAAATCACCAACAGCTATTAGTAACACTAAATCATTGTACACATATATTCTGCCACACATACGAATAAACAAATAACTGAATCACATTCAGTTTGGTCAGCTTCAGGTAAATACTGTTGAATTCATGGTGTAAACATTTTGGTGATCAGCAGTGCATATGGATATGATCTTATTGCACATTGCGTTATGCTGGAACCTTACCTTAACATGGCACACCTGACAATTATCACCATAAATGAAAATCATAACATCTAATAAACCAGATATTTTATTCAGATCAGGGTCTTCTGAAATGTGAAACCATGTGGTTCAGGACCTATGCTATTCTGAAGATGGAGACAGCCCAGTTCCTCCAAAGCATTTGTACCTTTCTACCAAACTACATGGTGTCGCATCCTAAAAGGCCATAATCAGATACCTTCTGATACAAAAGCCTTGTATCTCACATGCATGTTTCTTACTCTATTTATGCCAGATTTTAACATAAATTATAAATATAAAAAAATTGTATCTTCCATGAACTGCCCTATATGAAATATATGGAATAAGTTGCATAAATCCACTGTCTATCAAAATAATTTAGAATCTTGATATTTCGAAGTGAATGAGACCAAGGCTGCCTCAAATTACCAGAAAGCTTGGACTGCGCAGATAGTGAACATTTTCTCTTGCTTGTAGCATTAATTGTTAGGGTCTGTTAAAATACATGCTTAAACCACATTATACACAAAAAAAAAATGGCTAAAATGAAGTACAGTAATGTGTGCACACAGAGATGCACACTTTAATTGAATTCTGTACCCAACACAGAAACAACCTTGACTACAGGGCATGGGCTCAAACAAAATGGAACACTGAAAAACTGGGACTCAGAGAATTCAGAGTGCACTGTATTTAAACTACAGTGTTCCAAAAACATCAAACAAGTTTCTGTAAAACTGCACGGTCTCACATCTCAGGGACATAAATATTCATTCCAAAGAACAGTCATGTAAATTAACACTTACTTCTTCACAGGAATAATGTAAAATACATTCTCCTCTGTGTATGTGCATGTAGGGGTCACAGGCGAGGGAACATTAAATTACATTGAAGCTAAACTAATGTAAATGAAAACTGCATAAACTTGGAGATTCCTACATCTATAAACCACAAAACATAGTTTACACTGGTAACCTTCCTGTGTTACTCGTAACCATTTTAAAAGCAGTTTCCTTTCAAAATAAATTATAAAAGGCACTTACACTCCTTAAAGACGACATTTTACTGTTGAATTTCTAATCAACAAAATAATAATAAACCACCAAAATACAATCAGACATATTAAAAACATCCTTCACACACCCTACAGGTTTTGGCACAGTTTTGCCATCTTTTGGGCCTGTGATTAAGTACGAGCTACCGAAAGTTTTACGGTGTAATGTACAACTTGCAGTATAAGTGCAAATGTTTAAAATGCACACTTCAAATTTACTGCCAATTACTGAGAATAACAGCATTAAAAGAAACCTATGGTGGTGCACACCCTGAATAAACCAGTTCTGAGCAATTGGTTTAGTTGCACGAAACTAGCACTCTAATTCCTGATATGAAAAACACAATATGCATACACTGTGTTTCAAGCACTTACACTTGTGCAACTGCAGTTTCACACTGCATGGAACTAAATGCTTGTAACCCGTTTCTTCAGTGTGTGTACTGCACAAATGTTATCCATGTCCTTCTGAAGTGCTGCAAGCACTGTACAACATAACCAAATATAACAAAAATATCAGTTTGGAAACATTACAGGGCATGTAATGGAGATTCCTGTGTGTTAAATCTGGTTCACACTGGAAGATGGAACTGCATTTATCCAGACATGCAAATAACATATTCACATACCTAACAACAAAACAGACTTTTTGTGTGCTGACGGCAACATCTCTTGTAGAATGGCACTGGTCTGGTGCAGATTTATTCAAGTCTCTTCTGTTGGTTCAGTTCCAAAATAACGGTCCCCAAAGTTACCAATACCAGGAAGAACATGGAACTTTTCATTTATTTCAGGATCTAATGCACTTGTTACAATTCGAACTCCAGGGAAAGCGTATGCTATAGAATGTACCCCTGGAGGAAAAATACAAATATTCTCTAAGTATCTGAGGTTATTACAGTGGATAGTATCAGACTGTGGTCTTCTGGGATATGATGTTGTATGTTTTGGTAGACTGGTTCCAATCTTTCAGAGGAACCTCCTGCCTCCATCTTCAGGGTACAGGATGCAGACAGCAGTACTTCTGAAATCATGGTACCTGTCTACCAAACTGTATGGTGTCACATCCCAGAAGGCAATACCTTGGTAAATAACAATGGCCTGGCACAGGTAAATTGTCCCTCTCCTTAATTAAGCACCACATCATGAAGGCACATTAAAGTAGAGGTACAGCTCCATGCATTCTGTCAGCATTACATGGAAATAAATGGTCAACTTCGCACCTCAGCCACTTTGCCACAAGTGAATAGTAAGAGGCTGTGGGACCCAGCGCCAGTCTGGATACTATGGACAAGACAAGAATTTTTTGCCCCTGCCAGGCATTGAACTGCAATTCCTTGGTCGCCAAGTCCCCAGCCCAGTCTCTACACCTATTGAGCTTGGAGTTTATGGTCAGTGAATAAAATGAAGGGAATGTATCACTAAAAAGCACAAATTATACAAAATCCCTACAGTATTAGAGCTAATTTTTGCAATGTTATTATATGCTCTCAACAGCAATGCTCCAGAACATAATGTCATTTCACCATCCTTACTATGTTAAGACATACTGCTTAGTTCAACTTTAAGGGATTCTGACGATAATGATAATGGTTATAGCCGCGACTGAAAGTTTGGACACTGTCCGTCATCCCAGGCTAAATAAAAACCCACAATATTTCAGAGGTTGCGCCTGCCTCTGTCTTCACGCACAAAGATAACAGGGGACAGCCCACTCTGATGGGCCCATTAGACACACATACCCTCAGTCCAGGAAATGACAGCCTGCTTACCTATTTCAGCCATAAGAAGAGACACAATAAAAATGTTTTCTTCTGGTACATCGTGATCCAGCAACACTCGGATTGCCATCATGGCTGCTGCTCCTGTTGCTACAGTAGCATCCATTAAGATCACTTTGTAGTCCTTAATGTCTTTGGGAAGCCTCAAGTAATACAACTGAAAATGGCAAACACAAGTACAGAACAGCGAGATACCAACAACCAACCAACCAACCAACCAACTACTTAACTAATTCCATGGAGTAAAATCCTTCTTGAGAACATAACAGCCCCTCAGCTAGTCAAGAAATTGCCCACATTCTATGGAACCCAAAATTCATTACTATGTTTGCAAGAGCCCACCATTTGTTCCTTTCTTGACCTACATAAATCCAGTCCATGCCCTGTCATCATATTTCTTTAAAATCTGCTTTAACCTTTTAAAGCCTAGCAGCAACTTTGTGTACCACCAGGTTTAACATTAAAAAGTTCTACGTGGTGCCCACATTGCGTTTATGTGTTTTGTACGGATCTCAGAACAAACAGCGACTTTTGCCTTATACATCATCAACTGAATGGTTTTTATGACTGAGACAGAGAATGTTTACAGCGCGGTACGCACTGAGTCCTTATATGAAACAGATACGCTTCGTCTTTAACCCTTTAACTACGAATGGCGACTGTCGTAGTCGCGCAGGGGGCATTTAAACGGTCTGTCTGGGACGAATGACGCCCCCAGTTGTTGTCAATATTGTGTCGAATTTGGAAGCATTTTTTTCACCCCTTTCCCACGTACCTCTCAGGATTTCTGCGTGGTATGTCCCCTGAATGTGAGAGCCGGTGTGTGCAGTTATAAATGCTCCCTGTCCACCCCTGTAAGGCCTCCAACAGTCACGATACGTATGTCAACACATTGGTGAACTGCGCATTTCTCGGCTGAGTAATACCGTTCTGGAAAAGGAGTGTTTTGTTTATCAGTCGCACTAGAGTCGTGTAATATCAACAGTGTGCTATGAAGCCACTTACTAACTGACAGCTGAATGGTTTTCAGTGGCGTACTGTAACATGTATTTTCAGAATGAACTAATACAAAAATACTGGAGATATCCATAAAAATCTATGTATACAGTTACAGGAGGGCTCACAGGCGTGTCTGTTGTAGTTCTGGGGCATTCTGTAGGAGTTGTGTGGCAGAAATCTGTAACACAGCCGTCTAATACAGTAAAAATGTCGTGTTCACCCTTGAAATACGTGGAATTTTTTACAGCATTTATGTCGTAGGCTTAGATCTGTTTTGCTCTCATCATGTAAGTCGGCCGTTAGTAAGGGTATTAGATTTATGAGGGCACAGGAATACAAAACCGTCTTTGTAACAGACCTGGGTAGTGTTCAGCAAGCAGTAGCAATAACAAAATTGACGGACCGGGTGAGGAGGAAGAGGAGGAGGAGGAGGAGGAGGAGGAAATTGCGTCCGCTGTTTTTCACAGCGAAGCCATGAGGTAGTAAGCCAGCCCAACAAATGACCTTCAAAAGATGAACCCGTACAGTGTTTCACAGCACTTACGTTGGCCCAGCTGTGGCTAGAGACACAAACACTGCGACTTCCTGCCATCGTCATGAAGGCTTGATAACCCAAGCCATTAGAGACTGAAAGAGACCCAACCAAGGCGAGGAATATGACCGGCCATGGAAAATAAAGACAGTCTTTTTGAAACATTCAACCAGGCTTATGCTAAATTCTATAACCCCTCGGAACATTTGGCAGTGGACAAAGTAATTGTAAAATTCGAAGGCAGACTTATATATTCAGACAGTACATTTCCATAAAAAGGGAACGTTTCGACATCGAAATTTAAAAAACTGTGTGCGGAATCAGGTTATACACATGACATGAGAGTGTAGTTAGGTAGACTTGTGCTGCGACTCTCGACGACATGAGTGCAACACACGCGTGGCGCCTTGTTTCGCGGATTATCACACGAAAACTAATTTGTGTAAATAGTGCGGGCAAATGTGTATGTGTGTGATGATAGAAGAGTGATCAAAGGTGCCATGGATCTTGTGCAGCAACCAGATTTATGTGAGTAATAAAATATTTACCCCACATTTTATATAATGCATGTAATTTGCAGGACTAAATTTATTGTAAAAATTTGTGAATATTTTTTCCCGAATTCACCAATTCATTAACACACTGCGAAATTTTTTTTCATTAAATTTGAATGAAAAGTCTATGAGATATGCTTTTTTATCTAAGAGCAAGCGTTAGAAATTAAATGCCCAGAGAAAAACCTCAGCTGGGGGACCCGCGCCGGGGGATTTAATCGCAGAGTGAAAGGGTTAAAGGGTTAATATTAGCCTCCCATCTATGCCTAGGCTTTCCAAGTGATCTCTTTCCTTCAGTTTCCCATCAAAACCCTCTATAAATTTTTCTTCTCACCCATATGTGCCACTTGGTATGCCTCTCTCTCTCTCTCTCTCTCTCTCTCCCTCCCTCCCTCCCTCCCTCCCTCCTTGACCTGATCACCTGAATATTCGGTAAGGAGCAAAAAAAATCATGAAACTCCTCACTGTGTAGTTTTCTCCAGTCTCCTGTCACTTTGTCCCTCTTACGCCCAAATGTCTTCCCCAGCACCATATTCTTGGACATCCCCAACCTGCGTTCTTCCCTTGATGTGTGTGACCAAGTTTCACACTTCACTGTGTAACTCTGAATTACTCACAGAAGGAAATTTTGCTCAGGAAGAATACTGGTTTCCCTAACATGCTGAGTGCAGCGTGACTGTCAGTTATTATTTCTGTCCCACACAACTGTGATTTTTGATATTCCTGGTTTCAGGCTGAGTGAGGCATGTCAATTCTGTGGTGCTGTGCATTACCACAGCCACTGATGAATGTTCTGTTCCAACACAACATAGCAAACACACTCCCCTAAAAATTGTATGCAAACACTGATGTGAAAACATACTGCAGGACATGAATCAACACTAATATGCTTTCGAACTATTTCCATTGTCTCACTTTATTTACACAAAATAAGTGACTGCTTGATACTGTTGTAAAAAAATATTAGTGTGCAAGTGATACTCCTTCAAGAAATGGGATGGGGGACATGAATTGGATTGAGCTGGCTCAGGATAGGGACAGGTGGCAGGCTCTTGTGAATGCAGTAATGAACCTTCGGGTTCCATAAAATGCAGAGAATTTCTTGACTAGCTGAGAAACTGGTAGCTTCTCAAGAAGGCCTCTGCTCCATGGAGTTAGTGATACTGCAGCATGCTATGGTGGACACTGGTGATTATGGCGGTGCCACTCAAAAAGTCTGTATGAAACACTGCTGACCTCTGCTGAATTACACATAAGATATTACAACCAAAGATGAAAATACTGGCTTTGTACAATGGTGTCTGAACATGTTGCATAAGATATATGTCTTCTGAGATGTGACACTGTGTTGTTGGGCAGTAGCTACTGACTGCCTGACCATGACGAGGAAGGAATTATGATTCTTTGAAATTTCAGGAACTACTGCCCCAACAACACAGTGTAACATCCCAGAATTCTTCAGCAACACTGCTGTAAAAACCTTTAATCTCACGTGTCACATAAACCCAGAGGAGAAGGAATCTGGAGACTCCCTCAACAAGATGGAGGGATCAACTCTTACATGAATGGAAAAGACCAAAAGATGCTATCTATGAAGAAACAGCAAGAATAGAACAAGAAGCTGAAGCAGGATGAGGAGGCGGTACGAGAAGGAACTTACTTCTGGTTCTCCTGTAGAGAAGTTTGTCTGGATAAGTATCTTGCCAATACGAATGTCCTTACACACGTCGCACACAGCTTGTTCCATGGTCTCTCCCGCTCTTAAGATGGATACACCACAGATCTTGTTGCTTGCAGACTGCTTCCCATGGTAGAGTACACCTTGTGGTGTCTCCACCACCTGTTCCTATAAGAACAGCAGTTTACTGTTAACCACATGCACAGTCGCATAAGGTGTCTCTCGCCCACACTGCGACTGACACAAATTCTGTTGGCCTACTTTTAAAATCTTGTGTGCCTTAATCACAAAATATTCCAAGTAGAAGAAAACACACAGTTGTCATTGTGCTTCTTAAGCACCATGCTTTCAAGTGCATATGGTGGAATGGAGGTACACGTCCACGCGTGCTAAACTCCGACGCTAGATGGAAGCACTCGACCTAAAGGTGTACCCACCTCACAAATGGATTCTATGCCCTTTCATACGTAGCAGAGGCCAGGAAGGTCAACAGAGACCGTATCTGGAGGCAATAGACCAGGGGTCTTGGGGTCTTAAAACTCAAATCATATGTGGGTGCAACAAATAATTCTGAAAGTAAGGAGGGCTGCATGTCATTTAAGCAATAAATAGCTTAGACATTTTATAAAAAAATTAACACTATTCAGAACATACATTTAATAAAAAATGCTGGAATACTGTATATTATAATTAATGACTTTGTGGAACTTTACTCCATTGCTATCTCTCTGCTGATGTATGTTGTACATTACCATGCAAGGGCAGCAAACACCTTTCAGCCTTTATGGATCATGGCAAACAACATGTCTAATCCTTTATCTCTGAAAACTTCTTTGATGCTGTGCCAAGCCACAGTCTACAGACAAAACAAGACCATTTGGAGGGCCACACAAAACAAATGTGCAGGCCTGATGTGGCCTGGACATTCAAGACTCCTGCACTAAACTTACAAGCATCATCATCGTTCCTATACTAAATCTTTTGAATAAAGAGTAACTCACCTTGAAAGGCAGAAGTGATAAAGTATACTCAATGACTAAACGGATGAGCCGTTTTGAGTAGAATATGAATTCGTCCCTTGGAGTATCTTTGTTACGAATGAAGGTATGAAGACCTTTGATCTGCGGTGTTGAAGGCAGCAAATGGATGGAGTCTGGTAAAGGCTGTCCAATGTATGAGTGTGCCAGCTTCTCACGCAGCTTGAAACCTCTCTGACACATACACAAACACACACATCATGTATTAAAAACCATTTCATACAAAACATTTAATTCAAAAGCATAAAAATTACTCATTCCTTGGAAGGGCCAACGAGATGTAGAACTCACATACCTTTCTTTTACTTATAGTTTCATTATTAATTTGAATAATGAATCTTAATGAAATACACTGTGAGGCTGTGGAACCGTTGTTCAGTCCAAGTTCATTATCTGCTTTCATCCATTACAAATCTTCATGAAACAAATTCTTAAAAGATTAAAATTACCAAACTTGTACAATTTTCCCAGTGAATTAATCAGCTATTTCCTTAGGATAGCCACACTGCCAACACACTCACCAACTGCAACTGCGTGTGCACATGATGAACAACCAACTCGATTGCCACCTCATTTTCTCCACCCCGAGGAACAATGATGTCAGCGTGCACCATAGATGGAGCAATATAGTGGTAAAATGCAGGCTTCACAAGGTTACAGTACTGTTTCAAAACTCCTTCTAGATCACGACCCCGCTGACAAATATCACGCTTCAACCTCCGAGCTAATCGAATATCAGCATCTGTATCTACAAATATTTTCATGTCCAGCATCTGTAAATGAATATCACAGTTAAATATAATTCTTGAGGACTCTGCAGATAAAATCTTATTTAACCCACCATCAAGTAACATAATTTCCAAGCCATGGTCATTGCTGCATCAACACAGCCATACAATGTCTCCAACACATTTTGAAGTTTGTGTTTTGGATGCGCTAGTATTTTATCTTGTCAGTAACAAATGGCAGCCTTGTGCTCTTCCATAGTCTCTCAAGAACGCATTTTGTTCATCAATATACAACAAAGGTATAAAACTAAAATTACATTGCAAAAGAAGGGACTTGCTGCCATTTAAACGTAGCTGCAAGCAGGGCTCCGGAGTCGGAGTCGGAAGGAACTTTGGGTGAAGTCAGTGTCGGTAAAAGGGTAAAAATTTACCGACTCCAACTCTGACCTCAATATAAAATCTTAAATAGATACTAGCTACAATAACCATTAGACTTACACTAAAATATAGCTTATACATCTAAAAAGTAGCCTGACGACTCACGTGGTGATGATGAAATGTCTTATGATATCATTTACCATTTTAGTAGGTTTACCATTATTAATACATGTTGAGCTTTTATGACGGAGTCAGAAATTTTAAAATTGAGGAGTCGGCGTCTGAGATTTAAAAATTGAAGGGTCGGTGTTGGAAGTTTTGTGTACCAACTCCACAGCCCTGGCTACAAGGATAAGAACAGTGCCATTTTTGACAGTGTATTTCTTTCATTGCTGTAGTAAGCACCACAAATATCATATGATGTCCTAGCAGATGCAAAAGTCATACACAATGAAGCTGCCATGCTCTGTGCAGTGATAAAAGACAGACCCTCTACATCTTACAGGATTAAAAAGTCAATATGAAGATGTATACACACCCACCTTCAAAATTTCTGCATGATAAAATGCCAGTATTCCTTCAAATATGATGACATTAGCACCATACATGGTTTTCTGCAACATACAGGAAACTTTATGTATTCTGCAGTAGTAATGAAGGCAGATTTTAGCACTGTCCACCTTCCAAGCAAGTACAACTATTATTATGCGGGCATATGCAGAACTTTTTAAGGTTAGAAAGCAATCCTCACAGAGTAAAGCTTGTTTAAGACATCCCCAGTTAAGATGTTTTCCCACCTAAGACGTCAGGATAACAAAGCACCAAATTCTCCCATTTGATTAACATTACACATTGCACTCTGAATAAAACCCCACATAAGAAAATTTCCTGCCTAAGAAGTAACAAAAGTTGACAATGAAATAATTGTAAAAAATTATTTACACTGATTAAAAAATTAATCAAAGTAATTAAAAAATTGAACTTTTCGGTCCTACCTTTTTAAGACATTTCCCCCTTAAGTCAGATTTTCATGAAATTTTCAAAAATGTCTTAAGAGGGTTTTACTGTCCTTGAAAGGATCGCTGACTACTGGTTCACAGTTCACAGAGTTCTTACCGTCCTGCTTTCACGGGAGTGGGTCACAAAATTATAGACAGGAACCTCAACCTTCCTGCCTTCTTTCAGCCTCTGAAGTGTGATGGCCAAAAGCTCAAAATCAAAGGCATCTGGATGATCAAAGTTGTATTCATTTTTAGCAGCTAGCTCATGCTGCTTCTCATTGAGCACCTGCAACACAGAATCAATTTAGGAAACATATGGACAGTGTTTGCTGTCACTGCCTTGGGCACAGAATACATAAAAATAACTTTTGTTTAATTATGTGAACACCACATGACTTATCGAGAAACTGTCCTGGACATGGAAGTGGTCAGAATAGAATTCATTTACATTCCACAGATCCTTCATTAGGCTAAATTGAAGGAAGCAAAACATGTCATAGTACGAACACAGTTATTTCACATATAAACTGAATTACTTGACAGGTTTCTGGGCCAAGACTTGAACCAAGGGCCTTGTGAATAGAAAGTGGGAGTACAACCTCATCATCCATATATGGGAAAGTTCTTCTTGTGAACTGCTGACTTTCCCCACGTGAAACAGGATTGTTGATGACTACTGCATGACGTTCACGATACATATAAGCAAAAGAAAACAAAAAATTGCACCATGCGAGATTTATCATTGCCATAGTAGTGACTATGAAGAGTACAGTCTTGCAGGGTGTGGCACCATGCAAATTGGTAGGTAATCAGGTACAATCATTCAGGACAGAGGATGGAAGCTGAAGGTTCCTCCAGTATGTTTGTACACATCTACGAAACCGGAAGAATGTAATCCCCAAACTAGCACGTCTTTTATAAAGTTAAAATGCTATACAGTGTGTACCTTATAAAATGAATCCATGCTGAGCAAAGTCACCCATGGCACATCAAGTGATTCAATAATTTTAGTAGCAACAGTTGTTTTGCCTGATGCACTTCCACCACAAATGCCTGCAACAAATAAAGATTACATGCCATTCAAATACAATACTTTTCCAACAAATGCACTGTTTTTAATGTCTATACATTAACACACTTATAATATTTTCATTTTTTTTTAATTGTGAGTTAGTCCCTGATGATGATCCTGTAAGATCGAAACATGTTGGACTAAGACATGAAAATATTATAAGTGTGTTAACATATAGACATTAAAAACAATGCATTCGTCGGGAAAAGTTTTTGTATTTAAACAATAATCATGCACAGGATGAGCAATATAAAAATTACATGCGATGTTTATTAATGCTCCACAGCCTGAGGATCTGTACTTCCCACCTCACAGCAAATATGCCATGTCTTCACTACAAAAACCAAACAATATTATTTAAGGAAATAATCAGTGCCTATTGTGATAAACACACACACAAAACGGGGTGCAGAGTTTTAAATGTTACAATAGATCAGATTTATAGTTGCCCTGTACTTCTGTAGATAATGTCATTATATACCAATCACAAATGGCTCCACTTGCTGCCCTGCAGAGTTATACCATGGAGGACGTCCAGCTGTGTATATAGTTCTTGTATGACTACGAAGGATAGATTCTGTTGATGTTTTCTTGGAAGACTGCGACATGGATGCAGTTCGTTGGTGCTTGGACCTTGGAGATTTTTGTGAACCTGTAGATGGAGGTCTAGGAGACAATGGTGGGGGAGGAGAATTTGCGGATGGATAGTAATCATTGTCTTTCTCTTCTTCTTCGTCTTCTTGTTCAACTTCGTCTTGGAGGAAAACTTGATCATTACTTTCTACTTCACAACCATCACTGACACAAAAGAGATATACAATGAAACCTTTTGTCATATGTACTACTACACACAAAGGAGTTTAATTTCAGACACTTTACCATGTAAACTTACAATGTAGTTTTCATAAATAAGACAACAGTTGCTCTGACACATAAATACAAGATACTACTTTGAAGTAAATAAAGTTGTCACTATGGCATGTGCTTTACCTAACAAGCATAAGTTTTTCGTTACGCAAGTAACAAGTTTACTCTTCTGTATCAAAATTATGTCAGAGTTCACTGTCAATAAACAACCATTGCATGAAGGCTATCTACAAAACTTGTCCACCTTTAAGTGTGTCAGTGTAACAACTCTAAATTCCAGTTTAACTAATACTACAGTGCACATCCTTAACTCTTCGTTCCACAAACGTATATGCACATACACATACAAGAAACGAATTTCCGAATCCCGCCTTTATATTTCGAAATGGTTGCCCGTTCACCAGTGCAAGACCCACGTTCATCTGAAGCCCATAAATCGAAAATTATCCATTATTTTCAAATCTAAACAAATACAACAGGGCATCCGACAACATTTTCCGCAAACTGAGCAGAAAGTTGGTGTTTTTTCTGTGCCAGTGACGTCACTGTACCGTCTTCCCAAAGCGGATAATTCTGCTGGCGACAGACATGTGACTAATCGAATGCATATGAAATGCTCCAACCACTGTTTCATTTCATACTGACTAAGCAAAACTGTACTCGACTGAACACCTCATTCCAATCGACTTTACTGTGTTACTTATTAACATTAAAATTTATACTGCACTTCTTTACCTCTCCGAACTTGCTGAACTAGGTGGATCAAATGGCTGAATCTTGGCTGCCATTACACCAAAAACAATTGCTATCTTCCATGCGCAGTGTTGCCAACAGTTACCATTTTCCCCCATACACAAGTTGTCACACCACCACAATTCCACTACACTCAATTTAAAAAAAACTCTTTCAAAACATGTCTATATTGTAGAAAAAATTAGTTACCTACACTTTTGCACTAATCGCACGTTAAAATTTCCCATTTCCAGCAATTAAAACCCGAAATGACAAATACGAGCGGACGTTCATGCAAATAGTAAGACATATTTTGAAGGCGTTAAACCCTCGGAACTGACAAAAACTTTTAAATCCGGTACTTACCTAGAAGTTCTAAGGACTATCAAATAATTTTGAACGATTGAAGTCTTTTACGTTTTACTCAAGAACGTCGGTAGGAAAGGTTGAAGGTCCGCTACTTCAAGAACTGTACACAGCAGTTGTCCCAGTTGTTTTAAAGACATGTAAAGAAGGTTCGTACTTGTGACAGTGCTGTTTCTTCGTGCGAAGGCCTGCACGAATTTCTAAAATGGAATGCGCCGTTTCCGATCTCATTCTATTCCCCTTTTCGTTTTTCACATTGTTCAGCTGACTGAAGAGCCTTTCCCTCATTGCTTGTGACGACGGAAGGGCCAATCAAGCCCTGCAAAATGCGCTAGTTCTCTGGCAGGTCTGGTTACCACGCTACGGCATTAGAACTTGCATACCGCCCTATCATCATAATCATAACAATAATCATAATCATCTCCTCCTCGTCCGCCCTCTTCTTCTTCTTCTTCTTCTTCTTCTTCGCAATCAGTTCTTGCTACTAGCCACTACGTAGAAAAATTCCTCACCAGTCGAGTAATCAAAACAACCAGATTTAGTGGGAAAACAATTGCATTGGCCACACTGTACATCCTGTTGCTATGACAACCCCTTAAACAAATTCTAGCAGAAGACAACACGTGCCCGCAACCTCACAGATATAACGTAGTCATAGTGAAATCCGTAAAACAAAGGAATGGTAAGAAGTAAGTAGTATATACAAGTCAGTTTACTCTATTTTATTGGTAAGGACTTAACCAACGCCTTTTTTGATGGAAAATGTTTGAAGAATTATGCTGTAACAAGGTTGTGTGGGTTTAATTTTAGTCACTGTAGATCTCGTGAGAAAGCGTTCAGAGCATAATGAAGGTGAGATATCAACACTGGAAGAAATAGCTCTGCACCAAGAGAATATCGACAGAATTGAGGGTGTTGACAAGTGGTGCCGTGATCTAAAGATTTTGCTCTTACAATCAAATCTCATCCCAAAAATAGGTAAAGTACAAAGTTATTTTTCTATTCTTATCTGATTTAATGTTAAAATTATTGATTAAAATTACTGACGCACTACTGAATAACAAAGATAAATCTTTCTGTCTTCTATATTCTCCAATATAGCTGTCATCAAATTTAAATTTTACTTTCTTTTATTAATCACATTGCACATTAACCCTTTAAAACGAAGCGTGTCTGTTTCTTATATAAGGACTCAGTGCGTACTGCGCTGTAAACACTCTCCACTTCGGTTATAAAAAGCAATATCTTAATGCTTTATAAGGCAAAAGTTGCTGTTTGTTCTGAGATCCGTACAAAACACATAAACACAATGTGGGAACCACGTAGAATTTTTTAATGTTAAACCTGGTCATATGTAAAGTTACCACTAGGCTTTAAAAGGTTAGCCAATTCTGTTAGTGAATTTCTTTAACACAGATTGGTATGCGTGATACCAACTGTAACATAAGAAGAACATTTGGCGAAAGAGAGTCCCTGCGAGCTGCATGTGGTTCTCGCAATAAACGGCTATTATTCCGCAGTACAGAATAAGCAGATTTCTGTTTTTGTTTCAGACATGTCTTCTGTGGGGTAGGAGCTGTATTTCTAAATATGATGGAGATGAAAGAATCCAGCTCAGCATATTTCATCTGCCGCGTAATGGAGAAATAATTAATTTCCATTTGCTTCACCTTTACTTCCCAACATCTTGCTTTGTTGCCATACTACCTCTACCACCTTTGGTGGGTGCTGTCTCTGTACTCACAATATTTTCGGTGTTCTCGTCACAAATGTACCCGTCTCATTTTCTTTTCTTTCCCTGGCTTGTTCACTTCCCTATCAATTAGTTACCGACTTATCACTATGTAGGTTTGGGTTTGGTCCCAGGGTGGTCTGTATAGGTTTCGTTGTTGACTAAGTGGCAGTGGTACAGGTTTTTCTCCATGTACTTCTGTTTCTCCCCCATTATTTATCACATCATCGATGCTTTATATTTATATTTATTAATCCATCAGTGTGTAGGGCTGAAAACCTTACCATATTCATGGGCTGATTGTCTTGAAATCTGGGAGCCTTATCCTCCTGGAACCCTCAGGGCGTCCAGGCCTGTAATGGGATTGCTCTATCTTTTTAATCTATCATCAACCTGTATGGTCCAGATATAGATAGTGTTGCTAAATAAATTAAAAAAAAACCCTTGTATGCATTGATGCTCGGAAGGGTTCATGTGAATGCCCTTAATACATGATGAATGTAGACAATCTTAGCTATGTCAGTTTTCTCAATATACTTTTATCAATATATGAGATAATTGTTGCAAACAATCAAGATAGAAAGTGACACAAAACAGTAAGCAGTTTGTCTAGATATGGAGTTTCTGTGGTTTCAGAAAATGTATCAAGATTGAAGAAACTTGAATATTTAAACTTGGCACTGAATAACGTTGAGAGAATAGAAAATTTGGAAGGCTGTGAGTCACTTAAGAAGCTGGATCTTACAGTCAATTTTATTGGTGAGCTTACAGGAGTAGAAACTTTGAAAAATAATATTCATCTAGAAGCACTGTAAGTATCAGTAGAATTGAATTATTTCTTTAAAAGGAACGTACATAATACATACAGCTGTCATTGTCTTTATTTAAATTTAAAAGTCTGTTTGTGTTGTATTTAAGATACTTGACAGGGAACCCATGCACTAACTTTGAAGGCTACAGGAAGTATGTTATTGTAACTCTGCCACAATTGAAAAATCTGGATGGACAAGAGATTGAGAGGTCGGAGAGAATACTGGCCGCCCAGGAGTATGACAAAGTCAAAACGTCAATTGTGTCTCAGGAGCAACAATATAAAGGTTTGTTCTGTGGCTTGTTTAACAACGCTGTCCCAACCAAATTGGTCAAATAATATTTTGGTTTGTGATTTGTGTACTGAAGCTGTCAGTAGCTCAGACTGTGTGGTATCACCTGTAGGATTATCGCTGAATGATGAATTGGAAGGAAGCAGTTATTAATTCTCCTTCCATCTTCTAAAATGAGAAAACATTTTATTAATGTTTTCAGTGTCATAAAAAGGCAGCTTTGTTTTGACTGGTGTGGTTGTGTAAATCAGTGAGGCTTGAAGATGGAGGCATTATATTCCTCTGAAACATTGGAGAATTTATATCAGCCTACATGGCTTCACATCCCAGAAGATATGAGATTTATAGATATGATGTTTTCTTGGTGTTAGATATTAATCACAAGTGGACGGCACTGCAGTGTGCTTAAAACATATAATAATCATAGAACAAATAGTAAGACTCTTCATATGGACAGTGGCCTTGTCTAACATGGTAATGGTAACATACAGAATATTTTTGCAATGGTTGGTATTACTTGAATCTTGCCCAGAATCAGAGTCCTCCTAACTTATGAACCGTAACACTGTGTTCACAGTGAAGAGAGTACTGCAGAGAGAGAAGGCAAAGCAAAGGATAGAGGAGGAGGAGGCAAGATGGTCTGTAGAACGTGATAAATCAGAAGAGGATAAACTGCAAGAGTAAAGATAAATTTAATGTGGGGTTTTCAAATTGGCGTGCACATGCAACATAGAGGCTCCCCTGACATTTAATTTTTAATTCTCCAGCTGAGAGTAAATATCATCCATTACTGGACTACGTTATGTTAATTTAATTTTGGTTAATATCAATGAAGCAGACATGAACATGCAAATAGAAGTTAGTAAAAGATTAGCTCATTACTGATGTTCAGGGGAATCATTTCTGTTGATTGTGGGAATCATACGAAACACGTAAATACAGCACACTGTGTCAGAAAAATGCAGAATTTTTTAATGTTAAAGCAAGTGGTAAGTGTTGTTACTGCTCTGCTTGAGATATTTGATCTCACAGTACTGATGTCACTGTCAAAATGTAGTTATGAAGACAGAAAGAAATCTTGATAATGGTCATTTGCATAACCTACAGTCATTCTTCAAGTTAATAAATGGATTGAAGAATTATGTCTAGTGAGACATGTTGCCATGTTTGGTAGAAACTTACCAATGTTCCAGAGGAATATGTTACACTGAAGAGGCAGGTGGCATGTTCCTCGGAAACATCAGTAAGTTTCCATCAGACCACACCGTATTCTCCTTAGCCATGGCAGTCTTACTCTCATGTGTCACTGTGCATGAATCCTTTTGTTTGTTTAGGTTTTGGTCGAAAGTGAGTGACCACAGTCCAGAGACAAGACTGCAGATAGCAGCACATGTTTTAAAACACCAGCAGCAGAAAGAGAAGGGGCAGGATAATGATCTAACTAAACCACCAAAAAGGGAATACAAACTGTTCAACGCTGATGGGAGACCCCTCAACGTCAATGAGGCCAAAATTCCATTTGTTCTCACTGAGGATGATGACATGAACAGCCTAATTCTGGATATTGCGGTGTATAAGTACGTAATGACGTTTTAGCCTTTGTTTCATGATTAACGTGGAAAGACAAGTTGGTACCATCAAGCGTGTGTGTAGGCTTTTGTGCCATGAAAAATTTTAAGTGAACTGATTAGTTTTTGTGGAAATTTGTACATGTGTGACATTCAGATATTTGTAAACCCTTGATCATTTACTCGTCCATCAACTATGTCCTTAGTAAAGCCAGTTTTAGACCTTTTCTGTGTGCCTCCTCATTTCTCACTTCTGTCAAGTACAGAGTTTTATAGAATACCACAGCCCACAATAAGCTGCTGATTATCTTGATCATATTAGAAGGGTAAACCTTTACCTTTCCCAGTGGGCAGAAGCTAGGAAATTTGGAAGGTCAAAACTGGCGACATCAGAAAAAATTTAATTCTTTGTGTAACATTGTCATTTTTGAGATTATTAACATTTTGAGACACTCCTGTGATTGTCAACATTAACACAATGTAATGAGCCTTGTAAATGAGCTACTTCATGAAGAAGAGTCCTTGAGGAAAAAAAAGTCACCCAGTTTATCAAGAAATTTCAAGCCTATTTCTGAAACTGCATGTTAATTACTATGTTTAACATCCTAACACTTGTCCGTATACTGAATCATATAATTCTCAGACCGTGTTTATTTAATATCCATTTTTAATATTATCCTCCAATCTATGCCTGGGTCTTTTGAGTTCTTTTATGTTTTCTGGCTAAAATGTATGCACTTCTTGCCTTTCTCATAGCTCCTATCCATGCTACATGACCAAACCATGCCTTCCTCCTCTAATATACAGTGAACAGTAAAAGCTACATAGCTTATAATGCCTGTTACTTCCTCTTGCGTAGCTCCACATATTCTCCTCAGCACCCTCTGCAGGAACACCATTAACCTGTGTTCTTGTGTGTGATTATGGTATGAGGCGCAGCATAGTTTGGCAGAAAGGTACCGATGCTGCAGAGGAACCTTTGATATCTACACTGTCACATCCCAGAAGACTGTGTGTGTATAAACATGTTGTGAATAGGTGACTGGTATGTTCCTGCTGTCATTCTCAAGGCTCAAGTGGACCAAGAGTTATTCTTCTTGGTCCACATGACCTTTATGAGTGAAGGCAATACATTTCCTTCAAAACATCAGGAATCACACAGCCAATGACACAGTGTCACATCCAGAAAGGCAGAATGCTGAAGTACACCACCACGATAACGTAAAAACTGACACATTCTAATCTAAAGACAATGTGTGATATTGCAGGTATTTGGATACTTCTCTCCTAGAGGTGGACATCCAGCCAACATATGTCAAAGTGCTCATCAAAGGCAAAATATTCCAAATTGTTTTTCCTGAGGAAATCAGAATAGATTCCTCAACAGCTCGGAGGTCACAGACAACAGGTCATCTCGTGCTAACTATGCCGAAGGTGTGGACATTCTGTGGAAAACATATGACAAATATTATAGCATTTACTATTGTGGATTTACTTTTATGGATCTGAAGGTTTCGATTAAGGAGACTGTAAAACCACTCCCTTCCAGTAATAGATGTATTTGCATGTTACTCTACAGGTTTCAAGTATCAGAATGAGATATCAATGATATTTAAAGCTGGTATGTGTACTGTGTTAGTGCAGTTTCAGTGTATTACTTGGGCTATGTGGTGATACGTATATAGTGAATCAATTTAATATCAATATGAGATTTGAAGTTCTCTCACCGGATTATGCTCTCATGCGATGTGAGGCCACACAATTCCACAAGTACGTACAAACATTTCAGAGGCACCTGCTGCCTCCATCTTCAGGGTAGAAGTAAAGGTATGGGCAGCATGTTTTACCACTGTACATGGTGTCATAACCCAGAACACCATAACATGAATCCTTACTGCCATGTAAACCTTGGATCTTACTGAATCTCACATTGTTCCCAAATCCCTCTGCTGACACCAATCAAATATAGAACATAACTGGTGACTGTTTGCAGGCAAATGCTGTAGTAAAACCAAAGACAGTGACGTGTGCTCAAACTGGGATGCAACACAATGGAACAAGAACTCATTCAAATACAGTGCGGTATGTCTTTCCATTCAGTATGTATTATTCATATGTTTAGTGTTGCTTGTCCAGTACTCCAATGGCCTTTGTTGAAATTTCTGGCCTCTGCCCTCCTAGTGGAGGGTGCAGAATCTGTTTGTGAGGTGGGATACACATATGGCAGAATGTGTTACACCTGTCGTAGAGTGGTCATGAAAAATATGGTTGGCAGAGACAGACATACAGCTAATGTTGCGGTAAGAATGATATTATCTACATTCTCAAAATTCTGCTTTGGAAAATATGGAAATGTGGCGTGAGGAGCATAACAGCTGAAAAATGTGGGGATGGTCAATTCATGGGACTTCTATAGCCTTGGTGTTAGTGGGTTAGTTCAGTTGTAATGCATTCAGCTCACACTCAGGCTTGAATCGTGGCTGAGGACCGTTTATCATGATAATTGTTCAGGTTTTATTCAGTTTGTCAAAGTAAATTGCAGTACAGCAGTTTAAAACGAATGACAGTGCCCTTGTACGTTCTTCCGTATCATCGTACCCTGCATCATTAACTGTACAATGATAACCTTAGCAGTTTGTTGAGTGGTGTAAAGCAGCCACACGCCTATAACTTTAAGTCGCTTGCGCAATTGGACTGGCAGCCAGGTAATAGTAATAGTAAGTAGTAAAGTAATAGTAAAGAGGCAAACTTGTCTCTGTCCACACCAAGGTATACAGGGGGAGTAGAGGTATAGCGGCACTCCTTAAACTCTACACTGGATGGATTTGAGTTGTCAACTTTTTGCTCCAGCTTCTTTAAGCCCAAGGAAAGAGCCCCCTGCTACCCATTGAATAGGAGGCTGGGTGGGCTCCAGAGCCTCTCTGGACACTCTTGAAGCAGAGGGAAATGTCTTGCCTCTGCCTGGGATCAAACCCCATATTGTGTAGCCTGTTGCTCAGTTGCTACACTGACTACACTATCCCAGTTCTGGGTGTGACAGTACTGGCACTGAAAATGTGCAAGACTGCCATCTGGATGGCACAAGTGCAGGGTTACAACAGCACTACGCATGGCTAGCAACCAAACTTACCAAGACAACCTGCTGCTGTGTATGTTACAGGCGAGAGCTGCTGGAAATTGGGAGATCTGACGACATGGATTTTAGCAAGATTGTCAAAATAAAGAAAGGTGATCCACACTATGAAAGTCTCAGAACAGATGAGGTAGGGTGTAAAGCAGCAGTTGATTTTATGGATGACCGTGAAGTGCCTCCTCTGGAATAATGAGCTAGGTACAGTCTGAACTTTTTATGGTCCATATCTATGCATCCTTACAGCATAGCATCCAGACACAGTATAGCTATATACATATGTATCTGCTGAGACTTGTGAGTTGGTCTTTATGTTGTCTTTTCATATGCTAATCATATAATACCTGTTACACACACATTCATGTGACTTTATTTGCATTACATTTATTCAGATTCATTTAATGAGGGCTTAGTATCTTTGACTGTATAGGGTCAAAATATAAGATCAGCGAATCATATATCAGATGCCATATGGAACAAGTGGCCACAGCCTGCATGATGTAGCACCTCAGTAGTTGCCTGAAGGCACTGAGGAAAAGTACAGGAATCCTGAGGCACGATAGCCAGACTGTGGGTTGTGCGATGAGCCCAGGATTTCCTGAAGATGAAGTGGTTCCTACTTTATCACATTGCCTGTATGCCTGCAGGCAGTTTTTTATATGTGTTGATCTGAACATTAGCTTTCCATAATTTGGGTGTAAAACAATGTTCCCATCTAGAACAGTCCAGACAAAAGAATCTGTGAGTCAGCGGGGCCAGAGATCAAATTAGTAGATATGGTGAAAACTCTCCTACACAGTGTATACAATGAAGACCAGCTATACCTCCAGCAACATAACAAGTCCAATAAAGAAGGTACAGCATCTGGCTTATGCAGTAGTTCCTCCTAAATGAATTTCTACCAGAATAAATGATGTCACATCTCAGAAAACCATGATGTTAATAATATTCACTGCTGTGAGAACCTCAAATCTTCAATGTACATAAAACCACTGAGGGCAGCATATAGACTGGCAGGTACAGGCCGGGTTATACATACATATGCGTTAACACAATTAATTATATCTTTAATGAAATTGCATACATCTCTATTGCGATATAAAATAACAATATTCAATTGCTCTGAGAAGGTAGAACATATATGAAAATTATAAAGAAATTGCTGCATTTGTACGAAAGCCCGATTGTGCTCGGAAAGAGTCCCGTCATGAATGTGGGTATGTATGTGCAGGTTTCAAGCATTTAGCAACTTACAAGGATACATGAACTGGTAACAGTTTAGACACTATTTCCATGTAAATTTTGTTTTTTCGTTTTAACACAATGTATGTTCCATAGAAAGTAGACTTAAAAAATTAGATATTTTAAAAAATATCCACAACTATAGTTAAGCCTTCATTAAACAGAGCTGCACAGATGCTAACCTAATGCACTGCACCACTACTGTGGACATAACCTTCTGCCCCGCTGGGGAGTGTTCTCACATCTGAACAGCTCTGCACTTGTCTGTCAAGTAACACCCATCTATTAATAATTATAATATTGCTAAACAAAAGCTATGGTGAAATTTGAAGATTGTACAGCTAGGAAATAACTGTTTCCATGACAATGAACATATTCACTCATATTACAACATTCCACGTGACTTGGCGTAGTTTCACTGTGAAATCAGCACACTGAGTTTTATTTAATAGAAAAGGCAGCGACACCTATCACGAGATGACTGGCTTACACAAGACATTCAGCAAACAAGAGAAGACTCACTTAAATGCATGCACAGCCTTACTCTTACTTGCGGACTTTCTAGCCCAAACAGTCACATGACTGAATCACCTCGAACATCCCTTTTGCACAAAATGCTTTGTTTTTATGAGCCTGTAGCCACTCAATGGTGAATGGTATATTCACACACACAAAAAATAACTGTTTTCACAAAAACTTATAATGAGTTCACATATTCTATCTTAGCTTCACTTAAATGAGTAACCTTTCTGTGTTTATTGGATCCCACTTTAAACGTTTGTTTTCTAGCACCATGGTGGCTGTGTTTGCTTCTTGATCAAATAGAGAGAAAGATAGGAAATTCTAGGAAATTACCAACAACCATGCTGAATGTTATTCCTAGCAAATTAGGGACTCACCCTTCTCACTTAGCGATGCAACAGAATTACCCAGCATTTCAGACTAAGCTTTTTCTGTAACATGTACTGCATGCCTAAAATATTTGGACAACCTTACCAATTTCTGAATCAAATGAGTTAACCCTGAAAAGAGGAATGATCCTCAGCAAAACGAAAACCAACATACTTGATATATTAACAAGTAGAATCCCCAGTCTTTCTCTGTATCTGTTTTGATTCTGTTCACCTAGCAACATCTGTTTGAACCTCTGTCCACTCGTCTGTCCACAAGCACTCGATCTGGTGCCTCAGTGGGATCCTTCCCCGCTGTCTTGTCCAGTATGGCCTCCGCCAGTTCATTGAATGCTCGATCTATATTGATGTTTGCCTTGGCAGAAGTCTCCATGAATCTGATGCCATGCTCCCGTGCAATCTGAGACAAATCAAGGACGTCATTCATTACTCGGTACTCAAGCACAGAACACTGAAAAACAATGACATTCTTGATATCCCATCACATTACACCAGAGAAGTGCTGTGAAACAAAATACGTGTTGAGAATTCAGGTCTTCTGGGATGTGATGCCATGCTGTTGGGCAAGAGGTTCCAGAAGTCCCTTTGAAACAGTGTGAACTACTCTTTGACTGCCTGGCCCTTGCAGACAAAGGCATGGCATTCTTTCAAAATGTCACAAACCTCAGGCCCAATGACAAAGTGTCATATCCCAGAAAACCTGAATCATCAGCAACACTGTAAAAATACGAAATCTCACAAAATATGTGTTACTACAAAACCAAGAAACCCTCCAGCTTATTACTCACAAAAAGAAACCTATTTTTTTACTAAGATTATCCTTCCATCTTCTGTATCAAGACAGATTAAATCTATCACTTGAAATACCAATATTTGCCACTAATTACAGAAATACACAGGCAAAAGAGACATGTTCCTTTAAAAATAGCTTCTCATATTCCAGATACACTTCGTACACAGCCCCTTCATTTGGATCAGAATTTATGTAATTACTCCTTGCCAAATACCAAATGCATCTTCAGCAACACCAATAAAAACTTCAAATCCTATTGTTTTCTTTTTGTCAAAAAAATAGGTGTTGAAACTGCTAGAACAGCAAATCATGTAGTTTACAGATGCAGAGTGAGAAGACTGTGAATGTAAAAATCGCAATTTGATGTTAATCATTCTGTGCACTGTTTCCACAATCATTCACATATACCATCGTATGCACATAACAGAAATTAAAGGTTTAAAATTTTAATTTCTCTTATGTGCATACAATGGTACATGCGAATGGCTGTAAAAATCTGCACACACTGATGTTAAAGGAATTATCCCGTATGCATTCACCGCTACAACACTTACTGCTTCACCCCTCTCTCTGCTCACAACTCTCTTCTCCTCCATATCATTCTTGTTACCAAGGATCATCTTCTCGACATCCTCATTTGCATGCTGAAAAATGAGACAAACTATGAGTCAAAATTTCTGGTTCACACAGCAGTGCTGCTGCAGATGAAGTCTTCTTGGAAGTGACGCTGCACTGCTGGGAAAGCAGTGCCTATGAGCAGCTGGGGATTTCCAACCCAGTGACACAGCATCACATCCCAGAACACTTGAATTTTCAAACTTTCTGGTGTACCAAATTTAACTCATCAATGTCACGTGACATTAATATGGCAGTGCAGTGCATAATTTTACTGTCACATGTACTCAAAACAAGAGGCAGGCAGGGAAGAAAACAGGGCTGTGGATTTGGAGTCAGAGTCACAGTTGTGGAGTCGGAGTGTGAAGGAATTTTGGGTGGAGTCAGAGTCGGTAAAAATGTACCGACTCCGACCTCAACACAAAATATTAAATACATACTAGTGACAATAACCATTAGACTTATACTTAATTATAAGTTATAAGTCTAAAAAGTAGCCTGATGATTCACATGGTGGTGATGAAATGTCTGATGATACCATTTACCACTTTAGTACATTCACCATTATTAATACATATTGAGCTTTTATGGAAAAGGCAGAGTCAGAGATTTAAAGATTGAGGAGTTAGAGGTTTTGTGTACCAACTGCACAGCCCTGGGTAAAACTGGGAATTCTCAGAATTTATATCCATATAGCACTGTCACCAAGTAAACCGATAAAACTGTCATTACATTACTGTTACTATGTCTACCCTGAGCTTCACCAGCCTTATTATACCTATTGTCTGAAAATACCTCTGCCTCAATTTCCTGTCTGACAACGTGTCAGTGACTGGCACTCTGTGTACGGTATATACGTGTTTGCAATGTGGAACTGTACCTCCACTCCTCAATGTCTTCACAGCACACAGGGGGACAACTTTACCACTTAAAATACCATTAGGTGGCAGTTGGAATATGAACAGTATATACCACAAATACTGCAAATTCAAAAATAATGTATCAAAAATACAAATTTTTGCAACTTTTAAATACTTAATTCTTGAAGCAGTACACCAATTTCGATGACAACATAACAACATGGTGGAGCCATGAACGACTATTAGTCACAAAAGTTATGCAGTTGAACTCAGTTATGATATAATGAAGAGGACTCAATATTTTGTGTTGCTATAAACGAGTGTCGTTATAACCAAGGAGTATAACGGTATGGTTAACAGTGAGAAATTAACTGGTACCACAGAATATCTGATGTTATAGATGAGGTATCGTATAAACCGAGATTGTTACAACTGGGTTAGTCTGTATATTGTGTTCAACAGTTATATTTCTTGGATTTTACCAAAACATATACTTTCTGTAGTACCATATTTCTTTCCCTTAAAAAGCATACAATCTCTCTACAAAATATATATTGTAAAGGATATCAACAGCTACACGTTTTGGCTGTACTAACAACCGTGTTGACATACAACTGCAAAATGTAGTAAGAAATCTCAAACTTTACACCGATTTCTATGCAAAATCAGTATAAAATGTGTAACCTGAAAGGTAAAATTCCCTTTCATTTTATTTTAGTTCACACACTTTATACTGATTTTGTGTATGAGGTACAGCCTAACCTGGTGGTAACAACATCAGTTTATATGACACCTTGCCTATAATGCCACATGTTCTGTGGCACCAATTAATTCCTCACTGTTAACCGTAATATTATTCTGCTTGGTTATAGCAATGCTCGTTTATAATGACACAAAATATTCAGTCCCTTTTATGATGTTATAACCGAGTTCAACTGCAACTGTGAAGTCTGAGATGTCTTGACACATTTTTCAGTCGTATGTCAATTTTTTTATTTTCTCCCATAAAGTCCAATGATGGCTATTAGTAGAGCTGAACCATGCAGCTGTTGATATTTTTTACAATACATGTTCCGTTAACACACTATTTATTGGTTCTATCAACTGAAAACAAAACGGGGATGAATTGCCTTAAGAAAAGAAAGCATCCACTTGTACAATGAAACGTGATATTGATCATCAACACTTTCTTCTGGGGAACAATCTGTTTTCTTTTGAGATAAAACATTCCTACATCTTAAACACATTATCACAAAAGTAACAGAATTAAATAAAAAGTGACAGAGTTCTCACACTTATTTGAATCCACAAGCACTGAGGAGTTAGAAAGGTACTTACTTCATCAATATTTCGCAACCACTTGACTATATTTTCAAAACTCTTTTCATTGGTGATGTCATAAACCAGCATTATACCCATCGCACCTCTGTAATATGAAGTTGTGATGGTATGAAATCTTTCTTGGCCTGCAGTATCCCTGCAAACAAACGACATTAAAACCATCCAATATAAATGAATCTGCACTCCACTGTGATCAACTTAAAAACACATACCATATCTGAAGTTTGATTTTCTTCCCTCGAAGCTCTACAGTTTTTATTTTGAAATCAATTCCTGAAAAAAAAATAAATACATATTATAACAGGCATTAATTTGGCAACCTAATACCAACAGCTCACTACATATTTATCACAAATATCGTGGTGCTACGCATAATGGTTTATTTTCACATGATGTACATATGAAAGTTTACCAGGTAGCCATTCAATTACATACTCAATAGCGTTTCATCAGCCAGTCACTCATAATATTGTGTGCACATTCACACTACAAATTAATAAAAAATTTGAAACTTAATGCTTGTAAACCGACTATCACTCATACTTCGCCCCACCCCTATCCAAGCTAATGTGCTATCCCTGGACGTTCAAACACATGTAACATGGCGCGTAAGCCGATACTACACAAGAAATAAGTTTTGTGCGTAACATTCAAGGCCATCTACATATTTTCTCGTATTTGTGATTGAAGACAAACTTGCTGTATCATCGGCAAATTATTCTTTGCATATGATTACACACCCTTTCCATGATAAAGAGGTGATTACAATAGTTTCGCGACCTCTCACAAACTCACCTATAGTTGATATGAACGTCGTTGTAAAGGCATCATCTGAAAACCTAAACAGTATACACGTTTTTCCTACACCTGAATCGCCAATCAGTAATAACTTAAACAACAAATCATACGTTTTCTTCGCCATTTTCCTTAGTTGGTAATCTAAAAGACGTCACTTCTGAGAAGTTTGGAGAAACACCGGATGTTAAATTAAAATGATTTCCGTCAATGTGACCAACGCAATTACGGATTTGTATGTTACAGTTTAGCTTTCATGTCATTAATGACGATATTCAGTAGGAGCTTCCATCAAAATCGAATACTTGATGCATACTTTGGAAACTTACTGCATCTTTCACACTAAATGCATAGTTGTAATTTAATATAGCTGGCGATAGCTGGTACATTCAAAGTGTTGACAGCCCTTGCAAGTTCTAGCGCAGTCGTTCGTTATCAACTTGTGATGTACATGACGTAATGATAAGGTTACACCGCTTTACATACACTGATTTTTACCATGAAAATACTAATTCCGTTGTACTACCGTAGTTAGGGAAAAATTAATTCTTGCGTACGGAAGGCGAAGGCATGTTGGGTTGAAAAGTAGTTCACCTTCTTACCGACTGGCTGTCGTTACTGGCCATCACCAACGCTACTGTCAACAATTGTCACACTAATCTCACAAATAGTTGATTCAGTATGTCCTTAGTTCACTGCCCATTGTCTACTGTTTGAGGTATTTTAAACGCCGTATAAATCAGACATGGAATGAGTATAGTAAAAACGGAATACATCAAACATACAACACGATCATCGAAAAAGTGAATAATGTCATTTTAATACGACTCTTCTGCGGATAGATGGCAAACAGAATAATTACGCCATTGGTTGCGTTTACAATAGTCATTGACACTACCGTACGGGTTACATGGAAGGGTGGGACTAAGGGTCGGTGCGCCAAAAGCGGCGCTTACGTGCGTTACTATAACTGGCGCCCAGTTGCTGTGTGTACTCGCACATAGATGGCAGAGAAAGGCACTTCTGCGGGAAGGTGTATTATACGCTTCTTTTGGGGTGCGTTGCTCACAGCACGAAGTGTTGTGGGCGCAGTAGGACATGGCTTACCTTGTCAAACAATGTACATGTTGACAGCCAACAGTACAAAATGCTGTTGCAAGTGATGAAGACCGACCACGTGGTCATCGTCTGTACACACAGTCATCTGGAACCTCAGTGACTTCAGAATGAACTTACCTTGTCAAACAATGTACATGTTGACAGCCAACAGTACAAAATGCTGTTGCAAGTGATGAAGACCGACCACGTGGTCATCGTCTCTACACACAGTCATCTGGAACCTCAGTGACTTCAGAATGAACTTGTATTTTGTATTACACTACGTGTTGTTTTGCGTGTTGACTCTTGTGTAACGCTGGGCAGTGCTGAAACTTGTATCAGTGTTGTGTGTACAGTGAAGAAAATATCACCTTCAGAAATGAAAGTTTTTTTATTCATGTAACCCTAATTATGGCATAGGTATTTAATTTATTTCATGTGGTGACACTCATGTATAATGGAGCCAGTTGTTTCTATTTCGAGAACATTCGACATTGTAAGCAGTTCTGAGTCTGTGATTGTCCTTGTGATATCATGTTCAGAGAACTTTGAAATTCATCTTATGTTGTCCTGATCCTTAAATCTGTATTTATATTGCTAATGTTTGTAACCAGGAAGTGTTCCAGATCTCGTTTCCTTAGTGTGTTTGAGGGGAAAATATGAGAAAAGTGCTCCCAGTTGGTGGAAAAAGAATGTTGTATTGCATACTGTGTCTTTGAAAAACATAATGCACTTCCTGTAATTCAGTTTTCCCAGTGTGACGTTTCCGTCCACGCTTCACTTGTTCTTTATACACTTTAGTACAGGATTTGAGCTGCTCACAGTGGCGAGGGTTCATATTGCTGTCTGTGTAAGGACACCGTGTAGTCTGGTACATGGTTGTGAATATTTGGAGCAGCATTCTGTGTCTGTCTTCACAGGCAGTTGTAAGATGGAAGCAGTATGTCCCGACTGAAACCTCACTACCCACCAGTCAGACTACACAGTTCCAGAACTTGGAAAATTGTAATTTTGAATCCTAATATTCTGCATTTTCTATGCATTGTATCACTATTACAAAACAACTGAATCCATATATTAAGCAGTAATATACTTTATTATTTTACATTACACGTTGATGTACGCAGAAATATGTCAGAGAAAATATAATGTAAAATAATATTTTCTAATTATTGTATTTAGTTGGTTTGTAGTAATTTCGAAGTTCGCTATTTTTTTTAGTGCCATCGGGATTGGAGCTAGCAGGGGGCTGCTTTGCCGATGTCATGTTACATAGTTCCATTCGTCGCGACCAGGAGCGCGCTTAACCCACAGCCAGTGAGCCCAATCGGCTACAGTAACGTTCGATGGCAGTGCAATGGTCCCTTTCCACGGAGTTCCCGATCAGTGATCGGCATTACTCTGCAATCGGTGACTTGGACATATGCGTGGTTGATGTTCAGTTGGCATTGTGTGGGCGCAGGATCCTGCTAGTACGGTGTTGGTGTTTATCCGTGGTTGTTGGTTCTGGATATTTCGTCGAAAGAATCGGTTAGCTTGGTGACGGTATTAGGTATTATTAATAATATTAGTATTATTGTTATTGTTAGGGTGAGGTCTAAGAAGGACATAATATTGTTGTAGCAGCACCGTTTTGCAACTATAAAAAATGTAAGTATATTATTGTGTGCTGGTTGCACAATGTTATTGATCCTACTAAATGATGGCTTGTGACCTGGTGGTTCAACGTCGCGTGTTGTTTGGACTGTCATTTGACATTCATATTGCGTGTTTTGTTACGCTTTAGACGTTTTATTGAAATGGATGTTGGAAAGGAAGTAGTATGGTTATTACAAAGTCGTGTCACTTGCAAGATGTGTGCGTCAAATGAGTTAATTCCTTTTGCAAACAATAGGGTGTCAGCTGATATAGTTCCTTAACCATGGGTTATTTATACACATAACGGCTTTGATTGTAAAAGGAGACAGTTTTTGAATTAGAATATGGCCGTCGCCGGCCTTTCACCGCGGAGACTCGGATTGGTACAAATTGAGACATTTTGAGATTTAGCACAGGACCGATGCCGGCCTCTTATCGCGAAGATTCGGGTTGTTTATAAATGTAGGCAGTCTGAGTTTTAGCAGATGGCCCTGTCGATAGTCTCTGACTGTAGAGTCTCGGGTTCGATCCCAGGACACTTGACGTGGGATTTTTGTGAACAGAGTGGCACTAGGACAGGTTTTTCATCAAGTACTTAGGTATTCCCCTGTCTCTTTCATTAAACTAGTGTTCCAGGTACATGTTTCCTTCTCCTGCCACTAACACTGTGTAATGTTAGCATCTGACAATGTCATTATGTAAAACTCTTTTGTTCCTTTCCTAGAATAAGGATAATAATTGATCATGATTCCAGTATCACATAGTGTGAATTTCATTCTTTTTTTCCTTTGAGAAAATCTTTGAAAGTTTTCTGTCCTCATATTCAGATAGTTTTATGGATGTAATATATTGTTTTTTGCATGTTGGTGTTTGGAGCTTTGATGGTCTAACAAATCGAATTTTGTTTTGTGTCTTGTCACTCTTTCCAGCCTGTCAGCCAGATGACCACGTGGCAGCAAAATCCACCACCAGCAGGATTCTACCCAGGACAGCAAGGTTTATACAACAGTTGTCAGACTATTTTCTCAAAATTTTCAGTACATGTGTTCTTTCCCAGTTGCGTAGGGTTCAACCAAAATACGTAACAAAACTGAGTCATGTGAGCCTGCTGCACATGATTCAGTTTTAAACAGCTACTGTTGGTATTGTGTGCCCCATCAGCTAGTCGGTAGCTGATGTCAGTTCAATGATTTACTCAGGTTCCTTAAAAGTGTGTTGTGGGAGATGGGTTTAGTAAATAAAATGGAAAAGGCTGATTTTATTAACAGGAAGTTTAGTAAATGAAATGGAAAAGGTTGATTTTGTTAACAGGGAGGAACAAATTTGAATACAGGTTCAGTTGACAGTACGTGTATCCTATGACTTACACCGTTTTACCTTATGCACATTCACAATGATGTGGCCGAACTGGGTTATAATGACATCGCTTTACATGACACCCTGTCTATAATGTGAGATATTCCTTGGTACCAGTTAATTTCTCACAGTTAACTATAACATCATACTCAACACATATAACAACACTCGTTTATAATGACACAAAATATTCAGTCCCTTTCATGACGTTATAACTGAGTTTGTATTTAATTTGAATTTTTTAATACACTTTTTTTTAGTGAAACAGAAATATAAAACATTTGCAGGCAGAATGAGAAAGTTAATTGAACTGCATACTTTTCAATGAAATGGAAGTCATTGGAACGAAAAAAGTAACAACAAAAATTCAGTTGCGTGACCTTTCCCGGGAACATAACCGTTGCGTATGTTGGTGGGTCCTGGTATATTAACATGTGTAATTATTTTTCGTATTATTCATTGATACCCCAAGCAGAACCTTTTTTGGCTTCAGAAAATGCTGACAGAATGCCAAGTCAGAGTTAAAAATGGCAAGTACAGAAATACAGTAGATGAGGGAAATTTTTTGCACATTGCTTAACATATTAATTCTGCATGTACCGATTATTGTATTGGATCTTCACATCATATTTCTGTAAATTTTTAAGTTCTTGTCATCTGTGGATACTGTTTGCGTTATGGATTTACTTCTTCTTGGACTCCAGAATTAATGGATTTATGTAGCTGTAATGATCCAGGCTGCAGTTTATGTGGTGTTTCTCAGTCATTAGGTTGTGGCCACTTTTTTCAGAACTGTTTCCATGTCATCACTGATCCGTAATCCTACCATTTGGTGCTGTAATATAGTCAGAATTTTTGACATCATTATATGGTAGGATATAGGAAACTGTGACTGCTAATATTTATCTTCTAAATGGTGTATAAAGACTAAGGTATAATAGTTAAGTTGAAGCCATTCTTTGCTTTTAAAGTGGCAGGGTATAACAGGTGCTGGTCACTATAGAAAGTTACAAATCTTTATCATTCAGAAACATGGATTTTATATTGTGGTAATTGTGTTGGTGTTAACAAGCACAACACTTGATCAGGCTTGACCGTACACATACATCATCGCAGTCATGTAAATGTAGCAGTAAACAAAAAAATTACTTACATATGGTGATGCACGTCTGGGTGCAGGTAGCTGATATTGGTGAAACTGAATCATTAATGATGGTAATGACCATTTGTTAGATGCCCATGTATTGTGTATGTATCTTGACAACGACCAGTTATGTTGCGGTTTTACTGATGCTGTGTACTGACTATGCCAGCGATATAATGACGACAGTTGTCTTTTGGGGTTTCTATGCCATTTAGTTTAATGGGTTTGTTCTGAAATTTCAAAGGAACGTGCTGCGTCACTCTACATGATGATGGACTTAGTTTCAGGTTGGTGCTGAAGTGATTTGATGGGAGGACAGTGCGTCGGTCTTGTAGAAGTGTTTTGGGGATTTTGGCCATTTGGAGGCACAGAAAGGGGATGAGGAGATAAGAGTAGGACTGTGGAGTTGGTATACAAAACTTCTGACTCCGACTCCTCAATTTTTAAAACTCCAACTCCAACTCCGACTTCTTTGAAAATCTCAATATGTATGAATGATGGTAAACCTATAAGACATTTCGTCACCACCACATGAATCATCAGGCTACTGTTTAGACTTATAACCTACATTTAAGTGTAAGTCTAATGGTTACTGTAGCTATCAGGGTTCTGAATTTGGAGTATCTAGTTAAGATTTGAAATTGAGGTTTGAGTCGGAGTCGGTACATTTTTACCGACTCCGACTCCACCTAAAATTCCTTCTGACTCCACGACTCCAACTCCGACTCCACAGCCCTGGATAGGAGTAGCACTGAGGCTGTAGGGGGTGCCATGTTGGGGATCTAAAGGGGGCTTTGAATGTCACTTCAGCATCTGCTTGCTGTGGGACAGTCTGAACTTCCAAATTTGTAATTTTTGTATGTAGTTTACTTTGCAGTCCTTAGGCTTTCGCTTCTGGTGCTAAGTGAATTGGATGAGCATTCAGGATTGGGCTGGCATAGAAGATTGAATAGTGCTGACATTTTGGCAAATGTTGCAGTTGCTGAGTCCTGGCAGTGAGTGGTGTGTGGGAGGTGGCATTCTGATTGGTTAGGGACAGACTGCAGTGCTGACCAGCAGGGGGTAAAGCATTTTTCTGAGAACTTGGGGAATTGTGGTTTTGATGTTAGGAAAGTGTTTGAGGCAGGTGGGTAAAGTGACAAGGTGTGACTGAGAGTATTTTATGGATGGGGGATGGGGAATGCAGTTAGTTTCCATTGGGACAGAGGATTTGTGTGTGACCTTCACCGGAGACATTGTGCTGTGGTTCAGTAGAGGTGGGCAAGTGGAGGGTGAAGAGGTGGAGCCAGGCTGTGTGTAGTCTGTTTGCGTCATTTTGGTTGAAGGTGTATGGATGTGTTTGGCTTTTCTGATGATGTGTGGACATTAGGCATGCATGTTGGCTTTGACTGTTGCCATTTCTTGCCATATTTACATAATGTTTTGCCTGTTGACCCCCTGAATTATTTACTGTAAAGGTGGCAACTGTCGTGTTTGGTGAAACAGAGAAATCTCTATCCATTTGCATGATGTAATCTGGAAAAGAGTCCTGCGTGTAGTTTGGCTTTCTTGTTGAACCATTGTGATTAGAAAAATTAACAGAATGAAATGCGGTTTGGGACCTGCAGCTGCATACCTGTAGAGCTATGCTGTTCCCACCCATCGCATGACTTGCAGAACATGAGACATTCAGCAAACTGTTAACCACCTTGATGAACACTGATGTCACTTGATTGGGGTAGCTTATGTTAAAGGTAATGGCTGTCTTTTTTGTTTGTTTATGTCTGGTTTACTAGGTGATGCTGTCAGTAACTCAGATGTTTTGGTTATTCACCTGAGTGACTGTGACAGCATTAAATTCACAACTTTATGGAAGATGGGACAGGATAATGCCACTTATCTTTGCCTCCATTATTTTGTATCACATATTGATACTTTGGGGCCGCGGTGGCGCAGTTGGTTGAGGCACTGCGCTACAAACCAGCAGGTCGTGGGTTCGATTCCCGATGGTGTCAGTGATTTTTTCATCGGCATAATCCTGTTGGTTGCACTATTGCCCTGGGGTCAACTCAGCCTCTAACAGAAATGAGTACCAGGAATATTTCCTGGGGGGTAAACGCGGCCGGTGCGTATGGCTGACAACCTACCACCTTCATGTGCCGACTGTCTAGAAATCTGGGAGCCTCGACCTCCTGCAACCCTGTGTGCCTGTCCAGGCCTGTAATGGGACTGCTTTACCTTTTTTTATTGATACTTCATGTTGAATGTTTTATAGTTGTGTGTGTATAAGTGTTATGACAAAGCATGTAATAGACGTCAGTAGACAAGTTTGTTACATTTCATTGTGTTAACTTCTGTACTTTTTGCCATGTTACGTAGCTTGCCACTGGTTGAGATTCTGCATGTAGCACATTTTAGCTGTAACCATACAGACGCGCCAAGATTTATGCACTTTCAGAGTTAAGGCTGTTTCTAAAAACAGAAAAAAAATAATGTTTTCAAAATGCATGCTGAGTTTTTCCTGGCTGGGATGAAAGCACAATGAGATGAAGGTGGTGGAAGAATGCTGCTGGGCATTAACACAGGCTGCAGGGTGGTCGTGCAGTGGCCAAATAGGTTCCATTGTGTTGGTATTTGGATTTTGGGTGGAGTGCCTTGTGTATACATACATGCATAGTTAGTTGAATGTATGCATGCTTGGTTCTGACTTGCGCAAAACTGAATTTGTCCCGAATCACCAGAACGTAACAGCTGCGTAAGTCATGGAGTGTCTGTTTGCTGATCAAATACAGGGTTGATTATGTCTTGCTCTGTGTTACGTATGTAATTCATTACATAAGTATGTTGTTTTTTACCACCACCACCACCACCACCACCACCACCACCACCACCACCACCGCCACCGCCACCGCCACCGCCACCGCCGCCGCCGCCGCTGCCTCCACCACCACCACCACCATAACTATTACTACTGCTGCTGTCACCACCACCCCCACCACCACTACTACTGTTACTGTTACCACCACCACCACCACCAACACCACCACCACCACCATAACTATTACTACTGCTGCTGTCACCACCACCCCCACCACCACTACTACTGTTACTGTTACCACCACCACCACCACCACCACCACAACTATTACTACTGTTACTGTTACCACCACCACCTCCTTCGCCTCCTCCTCCTCCTCCTCCTCCTCCTCCTCCTCCTCGTGCCATTGCTGTTGTTCAGACAGTGCGTTACTGAGAGGAACTTGTATTACTCAGTTGAGTTTCCGTCACCTTTTAATTAAACATATATCACTGTGCATTGTTTGTGTTTTGGTTGTTTGTGTAATTTGTGTTGTGCTGTATTTTTGTGCTAGTGTCATAATTAGACTGTGTGCTGTTAAACTAATACATAATGATGATGATGATGATGATAATAATAATAAATTCAGTTACTATGACTATGCTGTTGCAACAGCCATAAGGCCAATTACAGAGACAGCACAGGGACATAAGGAAAATATGCAAATGACAAACAACAAACAAAAACACATAGAAAAGAGACAATAAGAAATTGCATCTAAAAAATGGCTTAATAGTATTATGATTTTTAAAGACAAATTTCGTAAGAGAGGCCATTTGTTGTTCCTGAATATATTGATGGTACAGTTCCATTCAGTTGAAGCTATTGACAGTGCAGGCTTAGCAGTGCAGGGTCAGTAGCTAAGTGAAGACGTGAATGCAACAATACACAAATACTGCACAGTTGCCTGACAAAGGCAGAAAAAGCAGAAAGAAGATACAAAATATAATTAAATTAATTACAAATGTCCTAAGTTAAAACCACCATTTGTATGAAATATCAGTGACAGAACTAACAACAATAACATATAATAATAATAATAATAATAATAATAATAATAATAATAATAATAATGGTAGGTAACATACCGAGTCTTACAGCTGATATCTAAAGCTGGGTCATGCAAAGAATGAGCACATATTCCACTCTTCTTCCTTGTTTGTCTCATGCACTTCTGATGGTTTACACTTGCACATTGGCATTTATTTCTCTTTGGGTTCTCAGTTTGTCATATGTGTGCAGGGGAGGTGCACAGTGTAAGTGGTGTGAGGGGGCAGTGTTCAGGAAAGTGTGGTATCTCTTTGTACAGTCACACCACTGCTGACAGGGTTGCACATGGGATAGGCACCTTAGTTGTGTAATTATTTAACTTTGCTATCAAACTGTAGAAAATGGCCCGGTGCTGTTGTCAGTCTTTATGTGTAAGGCTTGTAATCAACATTTTCATGTTAGTACCATGTTGGTAGTATCACATTTGTGCGTGCTTGTATTTATTCACATTGGTTGAACTTGTACGTCACTGTTATAAGATAACTTATATGCCTGCTTACTGTTCGTTTCCAATTTCTTTATGTTCATTCATGGTCGCTAGTAATTAATGTGACTATGTAGTAAATGCCTTTAAAGCTTTTTCATAGCGCAGTTGTACATCAGGTGAAATAATGTCTCCATCTGTAAGTAACATCCACAAAAGTTGGTTGCAGTGTCCTTTTGTTTGAGGTGGATTTCACCAGTGCATAAAATAAGTGATACGGACTGTGTAACAAATGTTACTTCCATGCCTAATGGCTGCTGTATTTGGAGTGCAGAAGCTATGCAGGCTTAAAATTGGAAGATTACTTATGTTGCGTATTGATACAAGTACAGCAGGTGTTGCAAGTAGCAGCCGATTTGAAGTGTGGTGTGAGACATTGTCAGGAATATATTTCTTGTCGGTATCCTTAACGTCTGCTGTTGTGTGATTAAAGCTTCATTTCTTAATTTGAGTGTTATTTCTTCGTTGACATTTTGGCTGCTGTGTGTTGTGATATCGTAAAGGAAAGCAATTATATTCCAGTCAAAGAATGGCCACTGCTGCCAGTTTGTATGTCGTATGTTACTTTGTTTTGTCATGTTCTATCAGAACAGTTTTTGTTCTTTACTGAAATTGATGAGCCAGTGCATGTCATTTTGTAGTGTGAATAGTTGTGGGCCATGTGAAGGGAAGCAAAGAGTGATATACGTGGACACACACACACACACACACACACACACACACACACACACACACACACACACACACACACACACACACACACGCACACGCACACGCACACGCACGCACGCACGCACTTCTCAGCAGCATCCAGAGAGTCTGGGGTCCATGCAGTCTCTGTTTTATTGGTACTGGGGGGTAAGACTGCCTGAGCATGACGCTGACCTCTTGTTGTCCATCTAGGGCTGGGGATGAATGCTGGGGTTACATGCTCGCTCCTTCGTGCATCTTGGTGGTGTGTTTGTTAATGCAGCACAGTGAAAACTTTACTTTTTTTGGTGTGAATGAGAGAAAATGTCATTTGTCACTTCACCACATTCTTATATTACTGTTTCTTTCACATATGCCAGACATGTGCCAAGTATCTGTAATATGTTCAGGGAACTGGCATCCTTTGTGATGTGGCCAACGTCAAAATTTGAGTTCTATCGAGCACTGAATGTCAAAATAGTGGTCTTGTGTATGTGATGCAGGTTCTTAGAGCGTCTTTCACTGGGTTTAGGTACCTACCTGCTAAACTGCATGGTGTCACACCCTGGACTTGTGAACTTAGTTCCCACCACCATTAGAACTTAAGATATGAGAAGGAAGGTATTAGGAAGGAAGTGGCCCTATTGTATTTTGAGATAGTAACTCAACGTATGCCTGGTTGGACAGACAAATGACAAAAGGCCTCTTGTTTGAAGGTAGAGAGAGACAGAATATGTGGGTACTTAAGTGTTTGATATGCCAGTAATTTGTAGGCAGTGTGAGATGTAAAACAGTGCTGTGATGCAGATTTGGTTTGTGGATGATCAGATGTGTAAAAATTCTGGGATAAACAACAGTAAGGAAGAATGCCACCTTATGTATGTTTTATTATCAGTTACAGGAAACTTGATCTGGTATTTACTGTGCAAGTGTGTGACTGTACATGATAACCTGTACTGTAAATCATCATTATCTGTGATCACTTCAGCGTATATGGCATGACATATTGCTAGTTTGCGGGCTGCTACCCTTTGTATGTTTCTCCTAACTTTCCATGTGATCTGTGTGAGTATGTTTGGATGGGTGAGTGTGTATCTTCATGCCGCAGCAAGAGAGCCCCTTGTACCCACCGTTGGGGGGGGGGGGGTGGACATCAAAGCCATTCATTATATGGTGGAAAAAAAATTGTTGCTGCTGAAAATCTAACCCCAGTGATACAGTACTTAAATATTTGCTGTATTGGCCAAGCTGAAGATAACATTTTAGCCATTTTTGATGAAGTAGGAAGCAAGAACACTGTATTTGGAGACCATGTCTGTCTGTAGCCATCAGTCACTGGCCTGTTGTCAGTTAGTAAACCTGTTGCTGGATTCGTGTGAAATTCAGTATAGGCAGTCTGTACAAAAAGTTGACAAGCCAAGCTTGTTTTGCAAAAGTTGGCTCAGTGACAGTCATATTTTACTAAGGGCCTAAATGAATGTTAACCCCCCCCCACTTCATATTTCTTGACCATTTTGCATGTAATTTGGTATGAATGATCTTATTGTAATGCCATAGAATAATCATGAGTTTCGTGACAGTTGGTGCAGTGGAAGCTGTACAGTACCTGGGAACATAAACATCAGTTAAATTTTGTCTGTATTTTCTGTTTGTTCCATCCAGTTGGATAAAATTTAGTATAGGAGATGTCCACAACAATTAGTAAGTGATTTTGAGTTTGTGAAGATCAGGACATTGAAGGGCATAGTTTTCATGTGGGAGTTAATGAAATTACACTCATGTGTTCTGTGAAACCACATAATGTTTTGAAAGGAAAGACCACATTGCTAAAGGCTGCATACTGCAGCATGGAGTACATAATTTTCTATCTTTTCTGCAGTAAATCCTAATATGTAAATTGTGCATATGCTATAAAATGATCAAGGTTTAAGTGAAATGTCATAATCTTGCGCTGTCTTTCTGTATAGTAGCTGGCTGTGGAGTTTTCACTGTGAATTCAAGTTCATCAGGTTGGTAGGATTGATAGTGTGGAAAGAATGACATTAGTAGTTATGTGGTACCACTGTAGCTTGGTTTCATACAGCAACAGTTGCCAAACTTTGAATTGTGCTGACTGCCTGAGTTCACCTGAAGCACCTTTACTAGCCATGTGGACCCGCTTACACTATTTGTGATGGTAAAACACTATCGCTTTATGCTAGAGAATTTTACCAAACCCTCTGATGCCTGTTTTAGTACATAAAGGGTAAAGATAAAGCTCACCCTGTAACAAGCTGTGAAGGCCCATAGGGGATGTAGAGGTATAGCATCACTCTGTATTTAACCTCGGCACTAGGAGGGGTGGGTGGTCACTGCCATATGGAGACTGCTACTAGTAGAGAGACCCAGAACCCATTGTGCAGGAAGCTGGGTGGGACCTAGGCCTGATCTGGATGGGTGCAGAAAATCTTGCCTCCACTGGGATTCGATGCCAGGACCATCCAACCTGTAGTGAGTCCCTGTACTGACTGTATTATCCTGGCCCGTATAGTAGCAGATGAACATACTGATACTAGCCATGATGAAAATGGTGAATGACACACCCATTGAATTGATATATACACCCAGGTTTATATCAAACTAAGCAATTCTCCCATCCAGTAGGACGTACGTATATTAAACATAAAAACTTGCCAAAATATGGGCTGAACAGCAGTCTTTCCATAGACTGAACCAATTGTAACTTATCTTCATAAGAGTTTAGAGAATATCACATTGTTAATGTATGTCTGATGGAAATGTAAGGCTAGCAGGAATTCCCAGTGTCGTGTATGAATGATTTCCCTGATGATGGGTGACTGCAGGCAGAAACATGTTGGAAATAGCACTGTGAGCAAACAAATGAGTGAGGTGTGGTACAGTCCCCTAATGTAGAGAGATGGTGTTATGTTAGCTGCTATTGCAAGTTTATGCACAGTAACCAACAGTAAGTTCAGTACTCAGTTACAGATTTTATTTTACAGTTTTTTAAGTTTTATGTCCAGAATTTCAGCATTTATACATGAGATGTGTGGGAAGTGTGAAATGCTTTGTTATAAACAAAAGTTGCGTTGATATCCTAGTATGCTGGGGCACCCACAGCAGTTTGCATGTCACAAGTGATCCACAGATGATAGGTTGGGAACACTGTTTTATCAACTTTTGAAGCAGACTGGAGGTTCATTTTATGTTCATTGCTTTGTGTTTCAATTTAGATGCACACACATCCTAAGACACTGATTGAGAGCTGAAGGTCATAGTAGGACACCTGCTGTTCTGTGTTCCGTATTTCATGTTTCATATTCCTAAAAGTATTTCCCGTAAGTTTTTGTAAACCCAATGAAAGAATTGTGGGCCATTAGATTAGATAATTTTATGTGGACTACAGAGGCCATGGAGAGAAGTCCCACGGAGATGTGGGCTGACATCGCTTGAGATGTTCCTCTTTCTGCCTCTGTTTGTATTTTGTGTCCAGCCCTTCAGGCCTATGTCATCCAGTTCAAGGCCCTTGTCTGTAATGGAGGTTGTTACTACAAGCATTCATGGGAACAAACTGTTGGAAAGTATAGGTGATTGTGGTGGGTGGGGCAGGTAACTGCTTGAGGGAGATATGGAACGATGAAGTCCATGGGACTTATCTCTCTGTCCAAAGTGTAATTTAAAATATGTGTATGAAACTGATATTTTTGTGCGTAACATTTGTATGGAACTTAAGAAGAAGCTAAACATTAGCAGGGTACCTGAACATCTTATAGATGATGCAGGTCATTGAAGGTCTTATTTGGGAGGGTAACACTGTGTGTGTGGGAAGTCCCAGGTTTACATCTCAGTCCGGTGACTTTTGCCTCAGATGTTTCACAGATTGAAGTTGGTCCAGGCATTACTTCAGATTAGGCAGTGAGCTGTTCCTTGTATATAGTTTACAGTTTGTTACTTCTTGCTCCTACCATTCAGGTACTGACAGCATCGAATCATAGCCAGATTATGGTATGTTTCATTGGAAGTGGTTGGTCTTCATTTTGAAATTAGGTTACAAGTTGCAAAATGTCATATGATTTCTATGTTTGTTCTTTTGAAAGGAATGAAGTTTGAGGTAAAAATGTTTGATTGTTGTTTGCCAGACCTCACCATATTTTTCATATGGTTTTTTAAAGCCCTGGGATATGAGACTAGCTGTGCCTGGGGGCCAGTCAAAGTAAGAATTTCTGCACGTTCTATCAACCTGAAGATGTAAATTGAAATTATTTCTGAAGCACGGGGGGTTTTTGTGTTCCAGCTAGGACAGCGTACAAAGGCCAAAACCGCAGCCATAAAGATTATGTCATGCCACTCTCGTGTCATGTAAATTTTGTTAGGATTTGCACATTTGTGCTATTTGTGGTATAAGCTGGGTTTGTCACTTAATGTATGTCAGTACATTAGATCTGCCACCAGAAATGTTCAGTGTTGTGCATTAAGTTTCCTAACTAGCTAAATTACTAACTAAATCCATGGAGCAGAGTTTTTCTTGAGAAGCTGACTGTTCCTGTTCCTGTTCCAACCCAATTCCCTGCATTTTATGGAATGCAAAGTCTCATTACCGTGTTGACAATGTCCCACCACTTGTCCCTATACTGAGCCAGATCAGACCAGTTCTCTCTCTCTCTCACACACACGCGCACGCGCGCGCGCACACACACATGAAATCCAGTTTCTTCAAGCTGTATTTTAATATTATCCTGCCTTCTGTGTGGAGGTCTTCCAAGTGGCCACTTTCCCTCAGGTTTCCCTACCATAATGTTGTATGCACTCTCCCCTCTGTACATACCAAATGTCATGACCCAGCTCATCCTTGATGTGGTCACGCTAGTAATGTTGGGTGAGTAGTACAAACTATGAAGCTTTTCTTTATACACTTTTCTGTCTTTGCTCATTGCTTCCTCCCTCTTAGGCACAAATATCTTGCTGAGCTGTCGTCCTTAGTCACCCGCAGCCTGTGTTCTTCCCTTATATAAGTTTGTCACAATGCAGTGTTAGTATAGAACAGCTTGTAAGCCTAGTGGTTATGTCTCTATGACCAGGTTGAGTACTAAGAATGCTAAATTTTCCCCACATATTGCATTTATGTGTCACATTTGATTCCTTGCAATAAACACCTATTATTTCTGTGTACTGTGTTCTCTGTAATGAACTGAAACTTTGCATGTAAAGTAGATTTTATCATTGTGCCCCTGTATTCCATCATGGCATTTATAGGAACAACACTTCCTTTTTATTTTAGTCTTCAGAGGGTTAATCAGCTTGTAAAGGAAAGCCTGATAGAAGTATCAATATGTATTTCAATGGGAGAGGGATAGCATAGTTGGTGTAGCAACTTGTTATGGGCTGGACAGTCCAGGGTTCGATCCCTGTTGGGGGAAAGTGATTTTTTTTTGGTTAAAACTTGTCCAGACTGGCCTTGGGGCCCACCAAGCCTCCTCGAGTGGGTACAGGGAATCTTCTTGTGGGTAAAGAGGCCGGGGCATGGCTTTGGCCACCCATCCCTCCATAGAGTGCGGACATTAGGACAGAGTAGAGCTATACTTTCCTGTGCCTTCATGGAATGTTAGGGGGACAACTTCACCTCTACCTTACCAGTATTGTAGGAGTTACATTACAGTCTTCTGGTTGTGACACTGTGTGGCTCAGTAGCTGGTTTCCAGTGTTTTTGGAGGAACCTGCTGCTTCCATTACCCTGCAAATGCTGGCTGTACCTTTCTTCATAACACTGGTATGTGTCTACTACAAGTATATGGCATCACAATGTAGTGTTCACTGCTGTTAGGACCACATCTTATTTTAAAGTTGCTTGAACTTGCTTGCCTGGCCTGCGGGTATAGTGTGGTGAATTGCCATCTGCATCTGTATGGGGACGTAAAATTTGTTCTTTGCACTAGTGAATGCCTGAGAGATTGCACTGTTATGTCTTGAACAAATTTCTGTTGCAAACTCAAAACATTATCTTTTCTGTTGTGATTTTTCATACATGCCCAGTTAGAATGTACGGGGCGGTGGACCACAACATTACAGATTAAAATTTATCACTTTACAGTAGTGTCTCTAACTATATTCCACTGTACAGTCTTCCTTGGGATGCTGATAGTTGCCGACATGGTCAGGATATTTCTTATTTGTTACAAAATTGTGAAACTCCAACAGGTCCGCATCTTGACACCACATTTTTAAGGTCCACTTTAATATTACCCTCACACATATCGATCACACTCCTAAATAGTCGCTTCTGGCGTTTTTTGAATTAACATTTCAGAAAACTGGACTTGACAAACATGAAATGCAAGTGTTATCCTCTTGATTTTGACATTCAGTGTTACTGATGAAGCATAGTAGCTAACAGAGAATAAAATAGAAAACTGTTGGGGCCATAAATGCTCTGTTGTGCTTTCAGATCAGCAAGGTTACTACGGCGCTCAGCTACCTTACCCTACACAACCAGCTTATCCTGCAGGCCCAAACCAGGGTTATCCTCCTCCATACACGGCTACTCCAGGTTTTGTAGTACCGCCGCCAAGTGCTCCTCCATACGGACAGGTTCCACTGGGCACTGGACAGCCATACGGCACCACAAACCAACAAGCCATGTATGGATCTTATGTTCCGGATGATCCCCTCACAGATAGGGTGGAGAGCTTCAACTTCACTGACAAGAGCATCCGCCGTGGGTTTATAAGGTGATGGGATATTGCCCTTGATGGACTTGGGGTCTTTGTTACTGATAGAGTTGATAGTGTCAGTCAGATTTAAGTGCACAAGATGATAGCTTATTGAGAATGGAAGAGATGATAATCTTTGCCTTGAAGCCCTAAGATATGCTTATGAAAGGTTAAGATCTTTTGTGATTTGCAGTGCCATTTCCATCTTGATGGTGAAAGTGATTCTTGTCATTCCAGGAAAGTGTACGGGATTCTGGTGGTGCAGCTATTGATTACAGTCTCATTCATTGCGTGGTTTACGTACCATGATGACACCAAACGGTATGTACATCAGCACCAGGGGATATGGTGGGCAGCTTTTGCTATAATGCTTGTGTGTCTGGTCACCATGGCCTGCTGCGGTGATGTGCGACGCAAGGCACCCATGAATTTCATCTTCTTGTTTATCTTCACTTTGGCTGAATCGTTCATGCTTGGTGTTGCAGCCTCTACATTTTCAACTGACGCGGTATGTAACTACAAGTTTTGCATGTAACATTTACTGTAATTTAGTAGGAAATGAAATAACAGGCAAATGTGTGAAATTTGTGAAGTAAATAAAGAGTGCCTTATGTGGAGAACATGTCTGTCCATCCATGACGTACTATCAGCGACTAAATTATGTGTCAGATTTTCATGAAATTTGGTATGGGAGTTATTTACAAAAAGTTGTTGAGCAGCATGAGTTTTGTGACACCCAGCTCAGTGATGGTTGCACATTAACTAAAGCAATAAATGACTTCCTACCTATACTTTTGATATTTCTTGACCAGTTTGGGTGAAATTCAGTATAGAAGTACTCCACATAATGCTGTTGAGCAGTTTGGTTTTTGAAAATGTGCCCTGAAAGCCACGCGTTAGTTAAGAGCCTGTTGCTGTATTTTGTGCATTTTTTGTCAAACTTGGGCAAAATATGTCCAAAAAAGTGGATTGAGTGAGTGTGAGTTATATGAACTTCAGCACATTGCGAGTAATGCTGTATTTGAGGGGAAAAAACGAATTTCTGTCTGTAGTCCATATTTGTTGTCCATTCTGGGTGAAAGTTCGTATGAGATTTGCACATAATGCTGTTGTGCATTTATTTGTTTTGTGAAAATCGGCACAGGGAAGGCTGCACTTTTCTTATGGGCATAAAAATAAATTTCATTTATGTGTGTAACCTGGAACCATATGACATTCTGCGTACTCTGTCGTGGAGTACACCATTTGTAGTCTTATTACCTCACCCACAGAACGGCAACTAAAACAGATCTTTCTTTGAATCTCGCAGTTTTGTCTTTTTATGTTGGAGAATAATGTAATGTGGGGTGTTGTTGCAGGTCCTAATGGCAGTTGGAATCTGCGCAGCTGTTTGTTTGGGCTTGACCATATTTGCATTCCAGACTAAATGGGACTTCACGGTAATGGGCGGCGCTCTGTTTGTTGCTCTCATCATTCTGGTAATTTTTGGTATTGTCGCAATATTCATCCCTGGTAAGATAATGACACTGGTCTACGCTTCATGTGGTGCCCTGTTGTTCTCTCTGTATCTTGTATATGACACACAACTTATGATGGGTGGCAAACATAAGTACTCCATCTCACCAGAAGAATATATTTTTGCTGCTCTGAACCTTTACCTGGACATCGTGAACATTTTCCTGTATATACTCACCATCATTGGAGCAACCCGGGATTAGTTTGCCATTCATACTTTTCGTGTTTCTCACTTCAGACAGCAAATTGTCAGTGTAGCACTTTATATTACAGTCACAGTCCTATCAAAATGGGGAATGTTGAGGGAGGTCCATTTGGCTTTACTAAAATATGTGGCACTGAATGTTCTGAATATTAACTGCTGAATTTAGTTATTGAGGGTGTTGCAGTTGCTTCTTAATAGTCGTGAAACATAGAAAGTTGTCTTGTCATTTAAATGGAACATTTTTGTAGTCAAATGTTGTAATGCCTTTGAAGTTCATTAATATCTTTGTCCATATAACAATACACATTAAAGGTTTATTGAATGTGTATATTATGGGATTTAGTGTCTTTTGTAAAAGAAGTTTAAAAATCTTAGAGAATCGCAAAAGGATTCATCAATACGGAAATATCTCTTTGCTTGGTGCAAGGCGTTTTGGTCCAGGAAAGAAGATGCATGGATGGTGGAAGCGACGGGCCACCCACCTGCACCCCCACTGTAATCTACCTTGCACTGCTGCCTATCAGCAGCACAGATGTAGCTTGCTGCATTTGGAGTAGAGCACTGTTCACTTCATTATTCACTGTAATAATTGTTGCTGTCAAATTGATAAAATTCAATAAATTTTGTTGTAAATATTAATAATTAATCAGTTTTCATAGACATGTTTTCTCAATGTTAATTCCTAACGGACCTATGCAGAATACACATTACAGTTGGGAGTGGTGGAAAGCATGTAGCTGCTGGGTAGATTGGATGGTTGTAGAATTTGTGTGCATTCTTTCCCTTGCACAGCACCAGTTTTATGTACAGTGAACAGTATGGTAAGATTTGCAGTTTTCACAGTTGCGTTGTTGAGGATATAGGTCGTTTGGCATGTGACCCTATATTACTGGGTTAGCATGTCCTGGTGTGCCTTTCAAACACAGGGGAGTGCTAATCCATTGAGAGCATAACATCGTAGATGACCTATATCCTAATAAGGCATTCATTGCCACAGTGAATGTTGAGATTACTGACATGGAATTCGGCCATATTTATGAGAAAAGCTTCACCTGGGGGACATTAAATGGGGGTTCCACTGTATTTAATTTTTGTAAAAAGTGTATTTTAACAGGCATGAACTTCAAAACGACCACTCTTCCTTCCTTGCCGTGACACTTGAATTCTTGTAAAAATTCAGCTCACATTTATGTGTTTCCAAACTGTGACTGTCCTTTTAAGTGAGTATAGTACATTGAGAATGGGAGGCATTTTGTTGAATTCCAAGCTTAGGAAATGAGTATTTTGTATTATTTGTTGCCTGTGTTTTGGTCGAAGATTCTCTGTTGTTTAGTGATATAGCCCAAAGTATAAAGACATTCCCCAGAATTATGTTTCGTGATGATATGGGTGTGGCTTTAGGTTGTTCGTAATGTACTCTTAAATCACAAAACTTGTATGTTGATTGTATACTATTCAGAAAGTTAATCAGCTGTGTAAGCATGCGCTTCAGTCACCAGCTACATAAATAATGCTCTTCATGTTCAAGTATTATTTCTGTTTGTGCTCATTACTTCAGTAATATTTGTCTTTCATCTGTACCTAATATAGTATGAAAATGAAGATAATGGATGAATATATGGATTGAAATTTCAAGGTCTTCAATTCATTAGTGAAAACGGGTACTTAAACAATAAATGAAGTAGTTGAACTGTCATTTGGTCAGGTTCATGTTAATCTCAGTAGGAGGTAGTACATTGACTGACAGTGTGTATAATTCTCAGCTCTTGGGAATTGTTCTGGTTTGTCCCACATCCAGAATGGCTCTGGTCACCACATCCCAAACAACAGATTCTGTGGGTTCTCATATTATGGATGTGGTGCCATCATTGGTTGAGTGGTTTCTGAGGTTTCAGAGATGCCATAATCCGTGAAATGTGAGGAATGACTTGCCCCAATCCCAGGAGACTTGAATCCTCATGAATGCCAATGTAAGGACCTCAAATGTCGCACACACGCCCTTTAAAGTCTATGAAAATGTCATCACTTGAGGAATTGCTGGTTTGATCTGTAATGTAAGCTTTGAGAGGTCATTTGCTTCCTGTTGAAGCTGTTACTTCTGTACAGTCGCCATCTTCAGGGTGAGTGAGGGGCAAACAGGCTGTTACTGAGTGTGTAGGTCTTAACATTGTACATCATTCGGCTACATGGAGCTCCAGGTGCTTTGGCATTTCTTACGTGATTCAAAATTAAACATAATTCTTTCACTACGTACCAACCAACCAAGCAAGCAAGCAACCAACCAACCAACCAACCAACCAACCAACCAACCAACCAACCAACCAACCAACCAACCAACCAACCAACCAACCAACCAACCAACCAGCTGACCACAGCAGTCCTTGTGAGGCTGATAGATGATCCGGTCTGTTTCCTCCAATCCTATTTCTGCAAGACTGTTGTGATGTTACTGTCCCATCTATGCCTAGGTCTTCCAAGTGGTGTCTTTCTGTCAGGTTTCCCCACCAAAACCATGTCTGCATTTCTGTTTTCCCCTATACATGCCCCATGTTTTGTTAACATTGACTGAAATGTTAATATTTGGCTGTATTGGCTGTACAGTTATTGTTGAACTCACTGCTGACCTGCATAGAGTAGTGCTCATAATTTGTATATGAAATTAATTCAGAGACTTGAAACAGAATGCTTAAATATTGTTACAGATTAAGATTAATATATATGTTGTCATGAAAGTGAATTTGTGAACTTTCATCCATGGGTATCTCGCAGTTGCTGTAGGTGACAACATCCCACCATGCAGGTATCCAAGACTTGTCAGAGTGCACCAGTGTGTGAGATTGGAGGTTCTTATAGAAATGCTGGTAAAGACTGAGGTGGGATTTTAACACCATGTTAACTGGTACATATTGACATCCAAAGACAGAAGCAGTGTGCTGGCCCAAAACATTGGTAACTGTTTACCAGTTGACATGATGTCACTTCCCATAAGACTTGAATCTTTGTACACCAGTATGTTAGACACAAACTGGTGTATTGATATATGGGAACATATGGAGTGTGGCATTTTATGCTACAAAACACATCAAAAGACTGGAGGTGGCTTACGTGTTGAAATGTGACATGTACTATGTGCATGGGTTAGTTAATCATCATGCAGAAATTACCCAGAAGGTGGTGCACATCTATAACCTGCAGGAAAATTCTGAAACATAACAGAACCAAAGGGAGTATTTGTATATAAGCATGTAGCCTGCATTAATGTAGTCACTTTTAGGCCAATTCTTCATGTTGGATGCGCATGTGTGCGTGTGTACATAGGCATTACTTAATGTGTTATCCCCATGTCAGTATGTAGTGTTAATAAAATAACCTGTATCACTCAAATCGTATTCTTCCCATGTGTATTAATTTACATATGGGCCATTCAGTAAATGGGCGGATAGGAAGAAAAATTTGTATCAAACTTGAAGTCAGAAAATCTTTGTTCTTATGAGGCCTCTAATTTTGTGATTCTTATGTGCAGAAGATAATTGCTTATGAAACAGAGGTCTGAAATGTACAGAGTGTTTGCTGGGCTATACAAAATTTTTTGTCTGTCAGTCAGAGTAGTTCTAATTCTTATTGGAACTGGTGGTAGCAGACTGTCAAATTGTGCTTGGTAGTGGATCAGGAGCTGTGTAAATGCATGGAATTGTGATGAGTTGTAACTGAGAGGAAAACTTTTGTGTATTTGTTAGATGGCAGTGTGATCAGTGATGTTATGTCATGTCATGACGTAGAGAAATATGTCTGGCAACAGGACAGGCTGTTGAGGAGCAGTATGTTGGAACTGCATGCCATGCTCTGGTAACTTTATGCTGGGTAATTCAGGAAGGTCAGTTCCTCTGGTACTGGTATTCTAATTAACAACTTCAGTGTGTCGATTTTATATGAGGATTTACTTAATTTATGAGGAGTACCAACTTCAGAATTCTGATACTGTGTAGTCTGGTATAGACTTTTTAAAATTTTGGAGGGATAGGCCACCTTCATTTTCAGGGCTCCCACCAACGATTGTATTTTTTGTAGTCTGTGCCTTCAGTTCTAAAATCTGACTGTTCATGTCCATAGTTCACAAAATCAACCTGTCAGTGACACTGCGGTTTAAGTTCCAGCTACTATCCAGGACAGAAACACTTTAAATTTGTAGGACCCGTAAGTTCATTTATGATTGTATGGTGCAGTGAGACTGGTATTGAGGGGTTAAATAAGGGAGAGAGAACATTGCTTTCTTAGCCAAAATTTAAGAGGAAGAATTGTGTGAAATATGACAAATTTATGTTAAAAAAGCACAGAATGTTGATTTGAGGAGGACAAAATTCAGTTGACAAGTGTATTTTCCAGAAGAACTGTATTATTTTGTAAGGAACTTTGTGTATGTTTGTATCAGTTAAGTTTATTAGAAAGTAATATGATGTGATATGTACAGTAGAAGGATGTTAAATGTAACTTTTCAGCATAAATAAAAATGATCATAAGACAGATTACTGTGATTAAATATGAGTCCAAATCCTCTACAAGGCATCTAACAGGGTCTGTCCATAGAGAATATTCGTAAATCTTCACTGTCTCCAGGAAGTTAAAGAAAGCATCCATTAGGCAGTGTAGACTCTCAGTAGTAGGCAGCACAGCTATATGCACAGACATTTGTGACAATAAGGGTGTGTGATGTGAATCCAGATGGTTGCAGATGTGTGTGTGTAATGTTCAGAGAAGAGTGGAATGAAGTGTGCATGAAGCCTGTCTGACCTCTGCTTGTTGGTTGTTTACATTGACTTCTTTTTTGTGTTCATTTTTGCTAAGGCGATGGTATTGCTGATTCGAGATTTTTGCTTTAGAGCATGGTGTACAAAATGGGGTGCTGTGTAGTTCGTGGTACTTGAACATTATCGGCATATTTAAATATTAAGAAATTTGTATGTTGTATGCTGCCATAACTGGAAAATAAACTGTCATATGGCAGCGACTTGTGAGATATTATTTGGCATGACAAACCCTCGAGTACCAGGTGGAGGAGTCTGGGATATGCCGCAGTGGGTGAGAAAGCTCAAACATAGACCAGCCAAGATGAAGGTACTATGTTTCTTTGCAACGTCGGGAACCAGATACCAAGTGACGCAGTGACACATTCCAAAGAAAATGGGAGTTCTTAACCGTAACTGCCGTGAAAACACCGAGGTTTGCATAATTAAAATGCTTGAAAGCAGTTTGATTGCAATGTAGGACTGCAGGATCTGAAGAACGTCTTGCTGCAACCGCAGTAGGGATCTTGTGCACTTTGTTAACCTTGATGCTAGGTCAGTGAGATGGGCGGGCATATGGCACATTCGGGAAGCAGAGGAATGTGTGCATGACGTGGGAACCGCAACGCCCATGCTTAACAGGCACGGATTACAGTCCAGCAGCGGAATATTGTTCCGCACGATGTGTATTCTTCGGTGCGCAAGTAGTGTAATCCGTGCTTCATTGCATTACCACCGCGAGAGATATCGACAGACTCGGTGATCGATAAACATTGCAGAGTGCCCTCATACGCTACTGCCACCTGCTGGTATATTATAAGTATGCCTGTGAAATGGCGGCTGTTTTAATACCGTGTTGTGCCAGTGAAAAATTTGTTGAGAATTACGATAGTAAGAGCTTCTTAGGCACCAATTTTAGAAGAAAGAGGAGAAAAATGTCTAAGGTATGAAATGTGTTATACAGGTTTTTTTTATCCAGGGCGTTAATCAGCTGTAAGTTCGAATTGCACACCTGATTTTGTTGCCTGCTAGGAGAAATGTTAAAAATCTGTACTTCTGTTAGGCCTAAAGGTAAAGAGATTAACTTGTTCCGAAGCCAGAATACCGGGCAATGAATATGTGTAGGTATGGTTACACACATTCTTAACTTCAACAATAGATGAAGGTGAGTGCTCAGTTGTGCCCCTGTCCTGTTACAACTTCAACTTCACCTTCAACTTTAATAGCATTCCCAAAGATTCATATACAGGAGTTCATCCACTGGATGTAGAAATAGTCAAGGATAAAGAATAAATAAATCGGCTCCATGTAACAGAAAGCCAGTCCTAAAGATAACGCAGTCAAAATAATTAATATAAGGTACAAAATTAGAACAGAAGTTACAGTTAAGTAAGTAAATATGAATGGCTACAAATACAAGTAAGTCACAGCATATTATGCAAACAAACATGCGAATTATTACAAGCAGCAGATAAGTTTAAAACTAATGAAAGGTAAAAACACACTGTACAATAAAAGTATAGAGGTTTTATAAACTGCGCAATGTAAGGCGAAGAATAATATAACAGAATAAAGTAAGACACTCGTATTACTGGTTGTTAAAATTAATCTAAAGTGTAAAATGAGTGTGCATAGAGAAAATGCTTTAAAGCAGTTTTAAACTTACTAGGGTTGCTGGAGATATCCTTAATCACCTTAGGAAGAGAGTTGAATATTTTGTTGCCTGAATAATAAACTCCCTTCTGATACATGGTCAAAGTTACCTGAGGCAAATGTAAATCATTTCTTTGTCTGGTATTGTTGCTATGGTATGCATTAATTGAAACAAAATAATCCCTGTTATTAACAAGAAACAGTAATAATGGAAATATGTACTGTGATGAAAATGGTAATATTTTTAGTTCCTTGAACAATTCTCTGCAAGACTCCCTATACCCTTATCCCATCATTATCCTAATTACCCTTTCCTGCATTTAAAAAATTACAGAACTATATGATGAGTTTCCCCAAAATATTATGCCATAAGACAGAATTGAGTGGAAAAGGGAATGGCAAGTGGTCTTCAAAGTGGAAACAGATACATAGTGAAACCCTGCTAAGAAAATTTTGAAAATTCCAAGAAAATCCTACTTCTTCAGCGAGAAATTTCTTAAAAGGGTAATTTTAATGAAATGGGAGAATTTTGGTGCTTTTTTATCCTGACTTCTTAGGCGGGAAATTTTCTTAACCAGGTTTTTCTTAAGCGAGTTCCACTGTATATGGTTTAATAATTCGAATTAAGTAATATGTGATGCTTAATTTTCTTTGTCAATGAATCAATATGGTTTATCCATGTTAATGAACAAGCCACAGTTAAGCCTGGAAATTTTGTATAAGTAGTAGTAGGAATAGAATTATTATTGTAACTAATGTTTATATCAATTTGATTATTATTTTGGTTATGAAATTAGTAAAATTAGTCTTGGTAAATTTAAGGAAAGTAATTTTTGTTGAAACCAATCATTTAAAATTTTAAAAACAGTGTTGATATCAAATTTAAAGTCAGTAGGATTTGAATGGGACAATAAAATGCTAGTATCATCTGCAAACAAACTAGGAACTGATTTATCTTTTACAAACTTAGGGAAATCATTTATAGAAATGAGGAAGAGCAAAGGTCTCAAACCTGAACCCTGAGGAACACCATGTGTAATTTTATCCCAATTTGATGTTGTAATACTATCATTTCCATCATATAGCAATGTTCTTTGATGTCTGTTGGCCAGATAGCATTTGTAAAGTTTATAATGGTTACCAGTTATGCCATAGAATTCAAGTTTAGATAATAGTATCCTGTGATTAACACAGTCGAATGCCTTTTCCAAGTGACAGAAAATACCACCTATTAATAATTTATTATTCAAAGCATTTAGGATTTCATTAGTTAACTGACATGTCGCATTATCTATTTGTAATTTCGTTCTAAAAACAAATTGTTCATTACTGAAGATATTATGATCAGTCAAATGTTTCAGCAGTCTAGTTTGCATTACTCTTTCAAAAATTTTTGAAGGAGAGGTGAAGATTGATATTGGCCTGTAATTGGATATATCTTTTCTATTACCTTTCTTAAATATAGGTCTTATAATTGCATATTTTAACCTACTGGGGAAAACTTCAGTAATAAGAGATCTATTACATATATACTTTAGCGGGGAGCTGATGAAAGAGGAACATAATTTCAATATTTTAGTGGGAATTTTATCATAACCAAAGAATTTGGTGACACATGAGTATCTTTTCACTTTCTTTAGTAGAAGTACATTTACGTTTAATATTACGGAAGGAACTCCGAAATGCATGCTTCAATGTGAATAAGAACGTGTATCATGATTATTGTCAGAGTTGTTAGTGTAACAGTAATCTGCATTAGTGTTTTTACGGACGGTATTGGGGATAGTTATAAAATATTTATTAAAGGCATCAGTGATGATTTGGTGGTTCACAGTGTTCCTACCATCAATATTTACTGATTGTATTCTATGATTTTTATGATCCTTGCCTAATTCATTATTTATTAATTTCCATGAGGTTCTCATTACATTATTTGAATTTAAGATTTGTTTGTCATATTCCATTCTTTTGCCTCTTTTACAACTTTTGATATGATTTGACAATAATCTTTCTAGTATTTTCTTAAAATAGGATTTTTGTTATTTCTGATCTCAATATAGAGCTCTTTTTTGTGCTTACATGAAGCTCACATACCAGATGTAATTAATGAGTTATAATTTGAAGATTTATTAACTTTGATCGCAGTGAAACTAGCATAATACTGCCTTAGAAATAAGTTTAAAAAGAAATTAAAAATTATATTGACATCATTTCCTTCAAAAATGGAATCCCAAGCCTCCTAGCTAAGTGGAAATAGGAAGTTAGCCATAGTTAACTGATTTATATTTCTTTTAAAATATGTATGTCAATCACTGTTTTGTTTCTGTACAAGATGAATTGTTAATAGCTGGCCATCATGATCAGACAGACCGTTTATTATGGGGATAATATCAAATTTGTCCAAATATGATTTATCTATAAAACATTATCAATAGTTGAAAAAGAATTTGGTCCTATTCTAGTAGGAAAAGTGATGATGCTACTGAGATTGAAAGAGTGTAAGGTACTGTCGAGTTGATTTTTTTTATAACTCTCCGCAAGGCAATGAATGTTAAAATCTCCACATATAACAAAGTTAAAACTATAGTTAAAAAATTTATGTAAAATCAAGTCAATTTAGTTAGAAAAGTGTTGAAGTTACCCAAAGGAGATCTGTAAGTAGCTAAAATACACAGTTTATCGAGTCAAGATGAATAGCGCATGCTTCAATGTCTTGGTCAGAACAGTGATTATCAATATTTAAAGTAGTAAATTTTGTACTATTATGAATGTACATACAGACACCACCTTTGTGTTTTGTTTTCCTACAGTAATAAGCCCCTAATATATAATTATCAATATGTAATGATGCCAATTCATCAAGATGTAAATGGTGTTCAGTTAGACACAAGATATGGGGTGGGTCATGATGCTAGTGACACAAAGTGCATTCCTTTTATTTCTTAAACTTCTAATGTTTTGATGGTAAATCTTAATAGACTGATTATAGGGTAGTATGTTCATTACATTCCTTTCATGATTGTTGTATCTTCCAGTTGTATTTGCAGTATTTAAGTTACTTACAATGTTTCTCATGTCACTTCACTGCCTTATATTTTTGCACTGTTCTTCATTGTCTATTACTATTTCGAGACTCTGCACTTTGTATTTCTGTTACATATGTCATTTTGCTTGAAATAAAAATTTTCCTTACTTATTACATAATTTCCACTTCTCATGCTGTTACCCACTACAACGATTTTGATGAGCTCATTGGCCATAAACAATCTTCATTCCTAGTTACTGGAACTCTCTTTGGTCTTCCTGATGCCCTAACTGTGTTTTTATGCAAGTCATCAGTGTTGTTACTATTAGAGTTCATCGTGGCTTCATCAGTTGTATTAGCTGTAGGAATTTCCTTCCATTTTAAACCGATGGGGGGATTCTTCTGTCTTGTTAAGAGATTTGTTATATTCTGTCCTATGATCTGAGCTATCTTTTCTTCACCTGAAAGGCTCATGTGTAGACCATGTCATGTAAATTAATTTATAGTGAGGTTCATGTCTATTGCACTTACATGTTGCATGTCCTTCAACATTTTATGCAGTTTCCTTTTATAAACTTCCATTTCTTCATTTATACAAGAGGTTTCCTGAAGATCATACCTGTGTGGAGCTGTCACTGTAATAACATTTGTATGTTTATTTTGGAGTGCAAATTTCCTTATGTGTCTGAGGCCTGTGTTAGATTCATTTCTGTCGGTGTCATTTGCTCCTCCCCAGACGATTACAGAATCATGATGATGTAGTTGACTTATTTCCCTGTGTGCTAAACGTGTGATATTTTCAAGCCTGGAGCCAGGCATCACCATTCGCACAATCTCAAAGTGTTACCGAGTGAATTAGACAGTTCAGCTGTGCATCCTCTTGTGTGTGGCTGTCCCCAGTGATTAAGATTTTATTTCTTTGAGGTTTAGAGGCGTGTTTATTTTTATTTTTCACAGTTGCTGCATTCTCGACCAAATCTTGAAATCGAAAATCTTCTGGTTCTTGTTGGAGGTTGTCTAGTAGGGAGAAACAATTTACAATTGTCAGTATTGGCTGTGGTTGTTGTGCGACTGGGCATTTGCTGTATTTCTCTTTGTTGTAGTAGACTTTAGTCCAGTTTCTTGATGAATTCTTCTCAAGTTCATTGTTTAAAGCACTCGAATCGCAAGATGTGTTTCTTCCTTGTGCTTTTACAGTGATCCTGAACAAGGAAAGAGCTCCTGGTGTCCACATACACAGGACGTGACTTTGGGTGATAGGCTGTAAATTACATACACAATACGCACTATTATACTACAAACATGACGACAGTTCTCAAATTCGATGTTATATCCTGCAGAGATTGTGCTCGTAAATTATGATTGTGATGATTATGATAACAGATCTGTAGAAGTAGAAACAACAGGAAAGCTGGCTTTATGATAAATAAGTTTATTAGCAGCCAGTTGCACTTGTCCATGAACAGAGAACCACTCCTATATGTTTTGGGTAGTATTTATAGCCATCTCCAGGGAGCAGGAATGTACACTAAAAGACATATACAGCCTTAGCACACAGCTTTGTCAAATTCTAGATGGTAAAATACAGTGCCAGTGTACCATTAAAATAAAATAATGTTGGCAATATGTGTTCAAGCTGTGTTAACATTACTCAGTATATTTGTCAAAACCTTGTGAATGCTAACATCTTGAGTAATAAATTGTCTTCAGCTCAAGTCTAGTGGTAAGTGATGTTAAGTCAGTGCCATTGGCCACACTCTTTGACGACATACATGACTTACCACTGGATTAGACGTGAAGACAATTTGTTATTCAGGGCGTTGGGATGCACAAGATTTTAAAAATTATTCTGCATAATTTGAACACAATTAACACAGCTTTAATGTACATTGCTAGCACCATGCACTGGTACAGTACTGGTACACTGGCACTGCAGTTTACCATTTACAAACTGATGAAACTGTGTGCTAAGGCTGTATATGTCTTGTAGTGTATACTGGTGCTGCCTGAAGATGGCTATAAATATTAGCCAAAACATGTAGTAGTGGTTCTGTGTTCATAGACAAGTGCAGTTGCTTGGTAATAAACTTATTTATGTGCGTCCGTTGCACAGAGGATGCACAGTGTTAAATTCGGCTGTATGAGCTCTGGTAGGAACTATTGTATATGTAGAGATATATATATATATATATATATATATATATATATATAGTAAAAGCACGTAGTTACTTTCTGTATGTACCATATATTAAATAGCAAGAGCATATATATATATATATATATATATATATATGTATATATATCAAGGTCCGCTCCTTTCCATGTTCGACTCGCTGTGGTCTGGACGGTCCGGGGATTGAATCTCGGTGGGGGCTAGATGTTCTGCGCCTGCCCAGACCGACCCTGGAGTCCACCCAGCCTCCTCTACAAAGGGGCACCCGGTCTCCTCGGATGTAAAGCCGCAGGAGCGTTGCCTGGGCCACCCACCCCATCTAGCGCCGAGGTTAAAGAAAGAGGAGAGCTATGCCTCTACTCCCGCTCTGAGTCCTTACTTTTAGTTTCTTATTTAACGACGCTGTCACTAGGTTGTAACTGGTAAAGTTGATAGATAGGTTGGTTAGTGAACAGTGATTGGAAAGGCTGTCAAAGGAAATGGTTGTTACCCAAGCTGACGTACTACCTCTGCACCTGTCTGAATGATCTGAGGAAACCCACAAAAACGTCTGTTAGGATAACCGGTCTCCCGGCTAACATTTGAGCCTAGGACCTACTGAATGCAAAGCATCGGTGATACTGATGGTGCCACTAACTTCAATACCGTCACTGGGAATGGGGCGCATTGTCACCACGGGAAGGCGCGTCAGGAGCAGACAGCGTCTCGGTACGGAGTGTAAATGCTGTCACGGACAGCCGACAAGGGACGGCTTTCAGGGTGTAGAGGGGGTGTAACAACTACTGGCCATAAAGGAGTAATGTGATAAGAAGCGTCAGACAGTTTCTCAGTCTCGGACCGGTTAGGAATCAGTGACAAGCGGCCGTGAACACGGTAATGACGCCTCGGTTTTTGTTAAAGACCAGAAATTATTGACCGCCTGTGCGAGTGGCAGCTTATTGAGAAGGCGTCTGTTCTTAATTGTTGCTCTTATAAGACAGGAGTCGCCACAGCTCGGTCTGTACAGTGACTGGGCTATGGGATGGCAGACTGAGGAGTAGAATTTCGATCCCCGTCACAGGCAAGAGATTTGTCTCTTTTCCCAAGCGTCCACACCGGTTCTGGTGCTCGCCGAACCTCCTATTCAGTGGGTACTGGGGGCCTGAACCTGACTACTCATCTCCATCTAGTGCCAGGTTCAGAATGAGTGGAGCTGTTCTTCCACTCACCAATACGTCTTAGTGACATGTATAGGTACAAGTTTATCTATTGCAAGACACAAATAAAATAAATTATTAATTTTGGGTATTGCTGTGTGTTTTCGGTGTAAACGGATATTTCCCTAAACAACATTAATTGATAGACTTTTGTAATGGGGTGGACTGTGTTCTCTGTGAGGTAGAAACTGAATTTTTGAATATGTTTGTAGATCACCACTTTCCATGGTACTTTTCGATCCTAGAGCAAATATTGTGCTGGTACTCAAATTGTATTTTCACAGCAGGTTTCTCATTATTAAGCCTCTAAACCCCAGTGGTTACTATATGTACCACCAGGTTTAACGTTCAGCAGTTCTACGTTCTGCCTACACAGTGTATTTATGTGTTTTGTGTGGATCTCAGAACAAACAGCGATTATTTCCCTATACAGCATTAACTGACTGGTTTTTATAACCGAGACGGAGTGTGTTTACTGCGCGGTACGGACTGGGTCTTTATGCATATAATTCTACGTTCTGCCCACACAGTGTATTTATGTGTTTTGTGTGGATCTCAGAACAAACAGCGATTATTTCCCTATACAGCATTAACTGACTGGCTTTTATAACCGAGACGGAGTGTGTTTACTGCGCGGTACGGACTGGGACTTCATGCATATAATTCTACGTTCTGCCCACACAGTGTCTCTATGTGTTTTGTGTGGATCTCAGAACAAACAGCGATTATTTCCCTATACAGCATTAACTGACTGGCGTTTATAACGGAGACGGAGTGTGTTTACTGCGCGGTACGGACTGGGTCTTTATGCATATAATTCTACGTTCTGCCCACACAGTGTGTTTATGTGTTTTGTGTGGATCTCAGAACAAACAGCGATTATTTCCCTATACAGCATTAACTGACTGGCGTTTATAACCGAGACGGAGTGTGTTTACTGCGCGGTACGGACTGGATCTTAAAATGCAGTTCAGTTCAATTTTAGTGTTTAAAAAGTCCGTGCCTTGGCTGAGGCTGTTAGTCACCGGCCTTTCACTGCGGGACCAGGGTTTTATCACAAGTCAGCCCATGTGAGATTTGTGGTGGACAAAGTGGCACTGCGACAGGATTTTCTCCCAGTACTTCAGTTTTCCCCTGTCAGTGCCATTGCTCCAATGCTCCATATTCATCTTCACCTACGTGTGGGTGTTACCAGAAGGACAAAACGTCGAAGACTGGGAACCCCACAAAAAGCAATGCTGTTTCGGATATCAGGGAGCACTGGGTGGAAAATAACTTCAACGGTTTTAGTGTCTAAGGGCCAAGGGTAGAATTCCCACTAGCCTAGTAACAATCTTGCTGAATATCGTTCTTGTGCTACATAACCACAGAACAATTCCCACAGCGCTTTAACATACCCTGCTTGCTGTTTTAGACAACCTTCATACTGTCTGATCTGAAAACATCAGACCCGGCACACTTGTCACCACGACTGTCTTTGCTTTCCGTGAACGTATTATCACGGCTGGGATTATACAGGGACTTTTAAAAAGCGGAACTAAGTACAGCAGAGCGGGGACCGTCATCGGTCTCAGTGCGATATCGATGTCGTCCGCTCTACGGCGTACAGTCGCGCGATAGGCCCTATTGACCGAGTACTGTACAGCGTGCGGCGTCATCAGTTGCTAGGCAGCGTTCCGAGTTCAGCTGGACATCCTGTATAATCCAGCAGTGTTAATTTGGAATCCTACTTAACCGACCCCACGTAAAGCTAGGCCGCATGGAATATTTTTGACGCGGAAGGCGGACGAACTGACGCAGTGACTGTCAGATGAAGGACTGTGACACGGCTGTTAGGGCTGTTGGGATTGCCGACCCTGTAGCCTATTTTCTTTCTTTTGTTCCTCATTTAGCGACTTTGTCAGTGTCAAGATTACTGGAGACGGCTGATGAATGGATATCCATATACAGCAATGGTGGAATGGTAATAGAAAGGGGGAAAAAGGAAATACATAGGTAAAAACCTGGTCCAGTGCTACTTTGTGTACACCTCAAATACCACAAGAATTGCCCTGCAAACAAACCCCGTTTTACGCGATAAGAAGCCTGAGAAATGAGACTGCCTGTCTAGTTTAGTTAAGCTGTTATTAACCTTTTAAAGCCTAGCGGTAACTTTACGTACCACCAGGTTTAACATCAAAGAATTCTACGTGGTGCCCACATTGCGTTTATGTGTTTTGTACGGATCTCAGAACAAACAGCAACTTTTGCCTTATAAAACATTAAGACACTGGTTTTTATAACCGAAGTGGAGAGTGTTTACAGCGCGGTACGTACTGAGTCCTTATATAAAACAGATACGCTTCGTCTTTAAAGGGTTAATATTATCCTCGCGCCCGTATCTGGATATTCCAGCAGATCTGTCCCCTTGAAGTGACCACTAATATTTCTGAAACCCTGGAAAATAAGGATGTGATAAGCAGCTAAACTTTCAGTCGAAGTTCATTAAAAGAAACGCAAAATTTCAGCTCTTTATTGGCTAATCGTAGCCGAAAGGAAGTCAGAGATTGTGGGATGACCTTTTGGCTCGTCAGTTTTAACTAATTGAGTGTGTAATTATTTAATAAAGAGGCCCTTTAGTTCCAATCGACTTCTAACGAAGTCTCTTTCATTCGAACGCTACGTAAACAGGACGGATGCGAGTCCCCTTGCACAGTGTTTCCACCTACAGGAAAGAGTAACGATCGCAGCTCATAATGTAAACTCGCTTTAGTGTGTGCTGCTGCATTATTCTAACCACTTAAAGCACGGCAAATTCAAAGTGACTTTAGGACTGACGGTCACCGGGTTAGCTAGTCAGCCAGCCAGCTAGCCAGGCCATCAGCCAGCCAGCTAGCCAGGCCATCAGCCAGCCAGCTAGCCAGGCCATCAGCCAGCCAGCTAGTCAGGCCATCAGCCAGCCAGCTAGCCAGGCCATCAGCCAGCCAGCTAGTCAGGCCATCAGCCAGCCAGCTAGCCAGGCCATCATCCAGCCAGCTAGTCAGGCCATCAGTCAGTCAGTCAGATCGTTTTGGCGTCAAGAGATATGAAGAACAAAAAAATTTGCAAGTAATTTCCTGTCCAATACTCCCCTGACTTATGACAGAGCACTCCTTTGTTTGAATTTCCCCAGGCTTCGCCCGTTTGTCCTTCTGTTAAATGTAGTATTAAGGTAAACGGACTATCAACATTTTTAATGCTACTGACAGTGGAACTAAAACTGGTAGGAAGAGAACCTGTCGCAGTGTAATTTTTTCCAATAAAAATTCTTCATGCAGTGGCTCGAACCTGAACCTCCTCAGTGAAAGGCTGCAAGTAACCGTCCAGTCCATGGCANCGTGCAGGCCGGGACCGGAGAGTTCACGCCTCCAAAAACAACGCCGTACACAGTCAACAGCACATTCTCACTCAACTATAAAGTGCAACCTTAGTGTAACGGTAACAAAAAAGTTCTCCCTGAAGATGACCCAGCAGGGTCGAAACATGTAGGAGTGTGTTACGATTGATGATAAAACTCTCTTTGTGCATTTGTTGGTAATTAGTGTTTGACATAAACACACTGTGTGTAAAATGCGGTTTATACGTGTTAAAACAGGCGATACATATAATTACCAGTGCGTCTTAAATGATTTACGATTTACGAAATACACTTTTAGCGTGTCGGATGCTTTCATTACCCTTTAATTTTTTTTTCGAAAACCGTCAGATTTACGGACAAAATGGCCGGACGCAAAATATGTTTCGTTTTGTCCGCCAAGATTGATCGAAAGTTTTATGGGTCCGGTAAATATTTTGGCCTTTATGTTTGAGCAGAAAATAATAAGGGGCCTTGAAGTAAAATGTCTGGTGGTGTTTCCCTCTATTGTAACAAGAACTGGCATCTGCATACAGAAGTCAGTACACCTGTCCAGTATCAAATTTCATGAAAATCCTTTCGGCAATTTTTGAGTTGTTACGGGCGAAGAGAAACGTACGATATAATAGGCTTACTTAGCAATGTTGGATTGCGAAATACAAAGTCTGTCTGTGCCAGTACTGCTTCTCTTCACATGTGTGTTATTAAAAATAGAACCGTTTAATTCCACGCTACGAAATTTGAGCTACAAAAAACCACCTTTACATAAATCAAGAAGTGAACAAAGCGGATCAGTTCTGCCAACGCAAAGCATCGTATGTTTGTAGATAATTCTCCCGAAAGCCCAGCAATATGGATATATTATTTAATCTGTTGGCGTAACATTATCGGTTACCATGCGATAAATGCATTTGTATGGCCTTATGTGCTCGTCTTACTGAATTGTCCGCACTGCGCCCTGCTCCATACTCTACGGATAATAAACAGACAGTCCGTCAGAGGTCAGCAAAAGCAGTTGGCTAAGCTGGACCAATGGACAACACAAAGAGACTAAGACAAATGATAGGCCAACTTGTTATATTTGATTCAGTGAGCAAGAAGCGTCTAACGTATGGTAAAGATATCTTCTCTACAGAATGCGTACCGCTGTGAGTGTATTGTAAACTTAAACACAGTTAAATGCCGTTCTCACAACTGTTTTTTTGGTTCAAAAGTTAAAGTTGGCTACATGTTTCAACCACCCAGGTGGTTATAATCAGGCCTTATTACAAATGTAACAGGACGAAACGTTTGCCATTGAGATCTCACTCAACGCTGTATTTTACAAATTAGAAACTTTACGTGTTTGTACCAACTAAATTGTATGCAAAATTTTTGAATGTTAAACCTGGTGGTACGTATAGTAACCACTGGGTTTTAAAGGTGTAACCTAAATTATATATAAGGATCCAGTCCGTACCGCGCAGTAAACACACTCCGTCTCGGTTATAAAAACCAGTCAGTTAATGCTGTATAGGGAAATATACAGCCCGTACCGCGCAGTAAACACATTCGGTCTCGGTTATAAAAACCAGTCAGTTAATGCTGTATAGGGAAATAATCGCTGTTTGTTCTGAGATCCACACAAAACATATAAATACACTGTGTGGGCAGAACGTAGAATTATATGCATAAAGACCCAGTCCGTACCGCGCAGTAAACACACTCCGTCTCGGTTATAAAAACCAGTCAGTTAATGCTGTATAGGGAAATAATGCTGTTTGTTCTGAGATCCACACAAAACACATAAACACGCTGTGTGGGCAGAACGTAGAATTATATGCATAAAGATCCAGCCCGTACCGCGCAGTAAACACACTCCGTCTCGGTTATAAAAACCAGTCAGTTAATGCTGTATAGGGAAATAATCGCCGTTTGTTCTGAGATCCACACAAAACACATAAACACACTGTGTGGGCAGAATGTAGAATTATATGCATAAAGATCCAGCCCGTACCGCGCAGTAAACACACTCCGTCTCGGTTATAAAAACCAGCCAGTTAATGCTCTATAGGGAAATAATCGCTGTTTGTTCTGAGATCCACACAAAACACATAAACACACTGTGTGGGCAGAACGTAGAATTTGTGAATGTTAAACCTGGTGGTACGTATAGTAACCACTGGGCTTTAAAATGTTGATTAACTTCTTACAAAATTGGTCCTCGTCCGGCTAATTGAACCTTTATCCAGTTTTGTAAAACCCAAAGACCAGCAACTGTACCCATAGCAGCCCAGTACGGAGCCCTGCCCTGAAGCAGTGCAGTCCAGTCAGCAACCTGACGCCTACTTCTTTAGCGTATATTCTAACCTCATCCCCCCCAATGGCGTCTTGCATATAATCTCGTCCCTTCTTATTTTCCGACTAAATGTCTGCATGAATTTTCCATCTTAATATCAATAATTGTAATCCGAAATATCCCGTCGCGTCTACAAGATAAGAAACAACAGTAACGCAGTCAAATAACATTGTTCACTGTTAAAACAAATTGTTTGCTTTAGAACATAGCTAAAAGTTCCGGCTTGATGATTTATTTGTAATGAGACGAAATATGTAGCCATGCTGTAATACAAAGCAATATGTTTTTATCTGTTAAGAGTTTTGTTGGGCGCTATTACGAGAGTTTCTGATCTCCATCTCCGTTGTTGGTGCTTTTGAAATGAAGAGTCACCAAAAAGCGCGTATTGGCTCCACCATATCTGCCCCTCTGCCCGCAGGTAACAGCTTCAGAACCACTAAATAGCCTTTTGTGGAATTAGATGTTGATCAGTTTTACCAAGATCTGTCAAAATATTACAGGTTTTCTTAAATAAAAAAAATGTCAAATGTTTTTTATACATAAAGCCGTACATAAGATTCTGCACACAGCTACGTGCGAAGTTGTTCAAAATGACATTTATCGGTGTGGGTAGCATTTCGAACGAAAGCTGTAGTGCAAAATGAAAACCAATTTATGTTTCTACATAATTCCGTACTAGTATTACGATTGTGAAGATAACGCGAACATTTTCTGACTTTTCAGAAGGCATAAATGTGTTTACGTAAATGTCAGCGACGACAGGAAAGAATCCTTGTTTTCATTTGTCAACGTCTTGTTTATTAGAGTTGAGGCAGTCCGCTGAAGCTTTCTGTTCCTTTACAGTCTTCGAACAAACGTCAGGATGTCCCCACTATTTCACGAGTAATCGTTAAGTCTAGGATGCTCCATAGCTGTAACCTCTGTCGTCCACATTCTTCAAACTTCAAATTATCTTCGCGCTACTTATTTTGTTGTCTTGCCTTAACTCAATGAGAACAGATGGGTCTGATACGTGAAGGGGCCTGTGGGTCTGCTGCTAGTCTGGAACCCTCTAAAATCCAGTGGTTACTGTACGTACCGCCAGGTGTAAAGTTCACAAACTCTACTTTCTGCCCACACAGTGTGTTTATGTGTTTTGTGTGGATCTCAGAACAGACAGCGATTATTTCCCTATACAGCATTAACTGACTGGTTTTTATAACCGGGACCGAGTGTGTTTACTGCGCGGTACGGGCTGAATCTATAATATATAGTTCCGGTTAATCTTAGTGTTTACTGGTTACTACACTTAGCAACAGGTTTAACACTCAACAATTCTACGTTCTGCCCACACAGTGTATTTATGTGTTTTGTGTGGATCTCAGAACAAACAGCGATTATTTCCCTATACAGCATTAACTGGCTGGTTTTTATAACCGGGACGGAGTGTGTTTACTGCGCGGTACGGCCTGGGTCTTTATGCATATAATTCTACGTTCTGCCCACACAGTGTATTTATGTGTTTTGTGTGGATCTCAGAACAAACAGCGATTATTTCCCTATACAGCATTAACTGACTGGTTTTTATAACCGGGACGGAGTGTGTTTACTGCGCGGTACGGGCTGAATCTATAATATATCTTTCCGGTTAATCTTAGTGTTTACTGGTTACTATACGTACCGCCAGGTTTAACATTCAACAATTCTACGTTCTGCCCACACTGTATTTATGTGTTTTGTGTGGATCTCAGAACAAACAGCGATTATTTCCCTATACAGCATTAACTGGCTGGTTTTTATAACCGAGATGGAGTCTGTTTACCGCGCGGTACAAACTGGATCTGTAAATGCAACTGAGTTTAATTTTTGTGCTTAAAAGGGCCGTGTAATGGCTCAGGCGGTTAGTCGACGGCCTCTCACAGCGGGGCCCGGGTTCGATTACAGGTCAGGTCCTGTGTTACAATAACTGTAAGAGTATTGTAACACATGAATTACTTCGGCAATCTGTTATATTTCTAGCAAGTTTTAAGTCTTGCTGTAGAAATACCTGAAGATGGCATAAGTTGTGCCTCAACGTTTAGGGGCGATGTAGGAGTGTATCTGGGTATATCAAAGGTGCATGTGCCTGTGTCATTACTGAACAATTTATTTCAATGAAAAAGTTCGGTGCAGGCGTTCTTTACGTTGTCAAGCGAGCCTGAGAGTCTTGAAAATAGGCTCGGTGTCACTTGCAAGGGTCCTAACGGATTAAACCGGCTTCTAGCCGCACCTCCCACATTTCTTGACGGATTTTTCTGTAATTCGACGTACAGGCTCTCCACGTTGGACAATTGTCAGTTTCGTGACCATTACTACACAGCAAGCCACACATTATGTAAGAGGGCAAAAGACATTTTTTCCTTATTTTATACACTTTTTGGTCCGACTTGTACAACACTCGATACAGTTTGTGTCTCTAAAAAATACAGGGTGTTCCACCTAAAGCGGCCCGATTTCTTGATTTCGCCGTGAAAGCGGGTCGGTTTTAAGTTTAACATTCTGTATACTGAGTGACTGTATGCGTTTAGAAATTCGGTGCCGCAGATTTTTTCCCATGGTGAAACATGCCCCAGTGGGCCAGGGTCTCCTCATTTTTTCCCATGGTGAAACATGCCCCATTGGGCCAGGGTCTCCTCATTTTTTCCCCATGGTGAAACATGCCCCAGTGGGCCAGGGTCTCCTCATTCTTTCGCATGGTGAAACATGCCCCAGTGGCCCAGGGTCTCCTCATTTTTGAGACTTCACGATCACACGACACTCGGTAGGACCTCTCTGGACGAGTGATCAGCCCGACGCAGAGACCTCTACCTGACAACACACAACACTCACAAGAGACAGACATCCATGCCGTCGGCGGGATTCGAACCCGCAATCCCAGCGAGTGAACAGCCGCAGACCCACGGCTTAGACCTCGCGGCCACTGGGATCTTCGGCGTCGGGGTTAAACCAAGCAATTACCTCTACTTGTTAAGCACTCAGTGTGTTATTTTAGACCTGCCTGGAGTTCGGTTTCATATGAACGTATTCCAACACACAGCATTTTTAACATATTCAATTTATCATACTGGGGAGCTGTAGTGACTTTTTGTAGTGCAAATCACTTCTTATCACACAGTGTCTTGGGAAGAGACTTCGACGTTTTTGACCTGCCGTGGTGGAATTAAGTCTGGGCTTGGACCGGACACCTGTGTAGCCGTCAGGAGGGGGGAGCGTATGACTGCAGCGCATGAACCGTTCTGTAAGGCTGGCCGCTCAGTGTTTGTCTGAAAGCGACGCGGTGCGGACGCTTTGGGTACAGACAGTGGTGTGTTACGCAGCAAGACGCGGCACGATTAACCAGGTTCGCGTCTTTCATGCAGTGGGTTAAAACGCGGACAAGAATTTAGATAAAATTTTAGCTTATTAATGCATAGTGGTAACTACATGCGCCACCGGCTTGAACACTAAAACATCTGCATTTTTCCCACACAGTGTGTTTAAACAGTTTCGAATGATTTTCAAGATAAACTGCGGGGGTTCCCCAAAGCAGAATTAAGTTGGTTTTTATAATGGAGAAGTAACGCGTTTACTGTGAGGTAGGAACTGAATTTTTGTGAATTATATAGGTTAATTTCGTTCTTCAAGTGACAAAAGGGTATTATTTTGCAATCAGTTCTGCAGAATGAGACCGACAATCTCGGCAAAAATTTTGAATGTGATTTTTAATAAACAGTGTCACATTCTGCGTATTTTCTAACCGTGTCGATTTTGAATACTCTGTGTTTATCGCCAACAGAAGTATTCACCATCATTCATTCCGCAGTCTGCCTTACGACAGGTCCATAGCCTCTTCCAAAGCGAGTTCTCTACACAGTGCCATCTAGTGCTTCCTCTTCCAATTTCCAGTATCTTCTCTTTTCCCTAAGGTCATCCAGTAGCTGCTTGCACCTTCTTCCTCGTCTTCCCGTCACTTCTGTCCGTCCCTCTACCTTTCCTTCAATAACGTGTGAAGAAGGCAGTTCCTACGCAAGATGTGACCAATCCAGTTAGCCTTCCGTCTCTTTACTGTATGTAGGATATTCCTCTCCTCCTTGACTCTGTGTAATACTTCATTTCTCACACGATCGGTCCAACTGATCTTCTCCATCCTTCTCCAGCACCACGTTTCAAAACTTTCCAGGTATTTCTGATCAACTTTCCGAAGTGTCCAAGTCTCAGCACCATACAAAGCTGTGCTCCAAATGTAGCACTTTGCTGGTTTATTCTTTAAATTTAAGTCCAATTTGCTGTTGAAGAGAGCCTTCTTCTTGTTGAATGCTGGTCTTGCCACGGCAGTCCTGGACTTAATTTCACGTGTACATCTTGCGTCACGTGTTATCATGCTAGACAAGTAGTTGAGACATGCCACATCCTGCAATTGTTTTGATCTATCCTAATCCCTGAAATATACAACACTGGAACGAGGACGTGAACTTGCAGGGAAGAACATTTTATGGGAATGAATAAACAAAATTACAATCAATTCATTTGCTTTCCTTTCATTAACGGGAGTGGTGTAGACTTCTGAGACAATTTACTGTCTGTAGGCGTGTCTGCTTGTCTGTATGTCCCTCGGTTTTAATTTGCGAACCAGTTTAATTAATTACACGCAGTGATATTAGCATTATGCAATTAACGGCACGACATAGCCGTACATTTTAATTTCCCACGGGCAGCAGTAACAACATGGCAGATGCGCAAATTTGAAGCAGAAATGATTTTGGCAATAACTCTTCTAGATACGTGAAACTTTGCCCATGTATTATTTTTGTAGATTTCAAAATAAAATATTTTTCTAGATTGCACAATAAAACGACAAATGCTGTGGGAAAAATTTCTTTATTTTTCGGTTGTGTGGCAATGCAGTGACTAACGAGTCACTTGGACTAAACAAGCGAAATTTGGTATAGAAATATGCCGTAAGCATGCCTGCACACTTCGTACGAAACAATGATTTGAAAATAAAGAATTAACAAACATGGTAATGGTAATTTCCCCCTACAACATGCCATAAGGGCACAGAGGGGGAGGCGAGGAACAAGTCTATTCAGTCCTTACCTCGACACTAGATTGGGGTGGATGGTCAGTGCCACGCTCCGGCCGCTTTACCCCCGAGAAAGACACGGTGCCCAATGTATAGGATGTTAGGTGGGACCAGGGCCCATCTGGACGGATATGCAGAAGAGAAAATATGTTTTCCCCACGGGGGCCTTACAAAAATTTAAAAAAATGCGATATTTTGAAGTTAAATTTGACAGAATTTATTACGTACACACAATTTGTACTTCAGGAATAACTTCCTTACAAAAACAAAACAAAAACACCAACAGATCTGTAGAATGGGAAATGTACGCCATAGGAAGGTGTATTTTATGCTACCGCTCGGAACTCCTCTTTATCCTTTGTTTTGTAAAGAGTGTTCCCTTTTTCCAGTTTGGTTATGGATTTAGACGCCATCTTGCCCGACGTCGGTGAGTTCGGTTCGTACCAACAACTGCTGCTCTGGTTTGTCCTTCTGCCGGGAGTCCTGCCTTGTGGCTTCCACGCCTACAATCAGCTGTTCATGGCAGCAAGGCCTGATCACTGGTGTCGGGTTCCAGAACTGGACGCGCTGACAAACATCAGCGTCGAACTCGCGAAGAACGTGAGGTGAGTTCTGCTCTCTTGTTGCCGTGCTTCGCGGCGTGCTGTATAAAACACTTTCGGATTTTTTGCTTATTGGATTACTTTATCCTAGAGGGGCCATGTTACATGCACTTATGCGTGGGACTGCTGTAGCTGATGTTCCCAAAATATGAACCCTTTAAAGCCCAGTGGTTACTGTACGTACCGCCTGGTTTAACATTCACAAATTCTACGTTCTGCCCACACAGTGTATTTATGTGTTTCGTGTGGATCTCCGAACAAACAGCGATTATTTCCCTATACAGCATTAACTGACTGGTTTTTATAACCGAGACTGAGTGTGTTTACTGCGCGGTACGGACTGGATCTTTATGCATATAATTCTACGTTCTGTCCACACAGTGTATTTATGTGTTTTGTGTGGATCTCAGAACAAACAGCCATTATTTCTCTATACAGCATTAACTGACTGGTTTTTATAACCGAGACGGAGTGTGTTTGCTGCGAGGTACGGACTGTATATTTCCCTGTACAGCATTAACTGACTGGTTTTTATAACCGAGACGGAGAGTGTTTACCGCGCGGTACGGCCTGGGTCTTTATATATAATTTACATATACATTTTTCTTTACAAGTTTAATGATGGCAATCAGGTTTTAATACCTCATATTTGGATTGGTAGAATTAAAAAACAAGTTTATAATAAATGCATGAGCTGCAACATTTGCACGTTTCCATTGAATTAACCTGTTTGACCTGTATTCCACGCTGCTCTTTCATGACGTCACCACTGCTATTCTCAGTGATTAGTATACACTGTACATATAACTCAATAAAACATCCATAAAACCCAGTAAAATCATCGTTCCGGTTATACCTGGACTATGTAGTCAGTTAAAAGCTAACAGGTGCCTCCTACTGTCGGATGTAGGCATTTCTGTGAAGGTAGAAATTTTGGGTACTTGAAACACGTAAGGTTAACGTCTGTAGAGCAGATTCAGAAGTTACATAACCTTCAACGTCGTCACCGACCGGTGACTTAGTCTCTCAGATGTGTTACAAACCTCAGACTTGAGGAGGAGAAATACCGGGTGCTTTTTTTTGCCTCACAGCTATCCTTTTTCACTTCCCAGCCGCTACTCCACCGTGCGTGTGCGCTGTCAATTGTGTGCGTTACGTTAATAAGATACACAAACCAACAGAAAGCGGCAACCGATAGTTGGCTGATAAAATAATGACCCTGTTTATTTTACAGCTAATATTTTTCGATATAGCCTGCAGCAGGCATTCAATCTTGGAAATTTATGGTGTAGTTTTTAGTGTGGTTATGGCTTTTAAGGTTGCTGTCTTTTGCTCAGAATGTGCACATTGGGCATTAGGATCGTCAGCAAATGAATAATTTAGAATTGTGTGGAACGAAGCAGTCGTGGCCCAAGTCCAGTTATTACCTCGTTAGGCCTCAATATTTACACGAATTAAGGACACACGCCATAACTCTGAGCTACAAATTTGTTACCCTGTGCGCAGTCCGAACTGGCCAACTGCTGAATAAGAATCGGAACTTCACTGCTTCAATACACTTGATATTGTGCCGGAGAACTGAGGTTCTTAGAGCGGCGTTGCTGATGAATGAAAGTCATATGACACTGCACTGGACGTTTCGGAGGATCATAACGCTGTCAGATGCAGTGTGAAGCAATCAGTGACCCTCCCAGAAGATGAAAGCGCTACTATCCTCCTAAGCGTCGGGACCCCCCCCCCTTCCTCCCCGCGTCTTTATAGTATTTTGTTATGACGTAGAACAGGGAGGGCCTGTGATAGCAAACGGGCCGGATGATGCGGGCTTCGGATCCCGGGAGAGGCAGGATTTTATTTTTGTCGCCAAAAGAACAAAACCGGCTCCAAGGCCCACGGAGACTTCTATTCAAAAGTTACCTGGTTTCTTTCCTGGCAGTAAAGCGACCGGGGCGTGAATTTGATCACTTGTTTCCATCTAGTGTTGAGGTTAAGAATGAGTGGAGTTATACGTCTGCTCCCCTTATGTGCCTCCGTGGCGTGGAGAGGGATAACTTTACCTTTTTTACTTTATGTCACACAATGGTGCGGGTACAAAGGCTCCTTTATCTTCAGAGTATAGGCAACTAGCAGATTGCGAAGCGCCAAGGACCAAAGTACCACAATCTAAGGAGGGGAACTTAATCACGGCTTACCCTATGACGCCTGAGCCCAGTGTTATCTGTGCCAGCGACATTCTTGCAGTGAACTTTCCTTAAACTTTCTCGTGCAAACTCGGGAGCAGATAAAGGCCCATTACGTAGAGATGGCAGGCGAAATAGCTGTCTAAGTAAGGTGGCCTGTACTTAATACAGACGGGAGTGGTCGCAATAAATCGGGCCTGAATTACTTTGCAAGAAACTGGAACTTTCTCCATATTTGTAAATTAAACCGTTTTAAATCTTAACTGAGAAACGCAGACAACTGAATCTCAGAGTGCAGGAGGAACTGCGGGGCGTCCAGCTTTCAAATGGTCTTTCGGTTTCAGGCTGTGGCAAATAGGATTTACGTGTTAAACATGAAAAACATGACAGTGCCGCCAAATGTTAAGATTGCGTGAGGTTAAACTAATAGCCCACTACAGTACGTATTTTATTGCCTTCCTGAGCACAGCAGGTGTCAATATACAGGCAGATGTAGGCTTTCTAAGCCATAAAACTGACGTGCTCGGGAACAAAATAAGAGGGGCACCCTGTGACTTAAATTGTGTGACTAAATAACAAAGTAATTGCACGGGCCTGAATTTGTGTCGAGTAGCTGATCAAGATCAAGGAATTGTCCATGTTTTGCGGAAACCGAACATCGGTATTCTCCGTGTTTTTCCGAAACTGAAGGTTAATATTCTCCGTGTTTTCGGAAACGTAACGTTAATACTCTCCGCTTTTTCCGAAACTTAGGGTTAATATTCTCCGTGTTTTCCGGAAACAGAACATTAATATTCTCCGTTTCTTCCGAAACTGAAAGTTAATATTCTCCGTGTTTTTCGGAAACCGAATATTAATATTCTCCGTTTTTCGAAACTGAAGGTTAACATTCTCCGTGTTTTTCGGAAACCGAACAGTAATATTCTCCGCTTTTTCCGAAACTGAAGTTTAACATTCTCCGTGTTTTTCTGAAACCGAACATTAATATGCTCCGTTTTTTCCAAAACTGAAAGTTAATATTCTACATGCTTTTCGGAAACCGAATATTAATATTCTCCGTTTTTTCGAAACTGAAGGTTAACATTCTCCGTGCTTTTCGGAAACCCAACATTAATATTCTCCTTTTTTCCGAAACTGAAGGTTAACATTCTCCGTGTTTTTCGGAAACCGAACATTAATATGTTCCGTCTTTCCGAAACTGAAAGTTAATATTCTACATGCTTTTCGGAAACCGAATATTAATATTCTCCGTTTTTCGAAACTGAAGGTTAACATTCTCCGTGTTTTTCGGAAACCGAACATTAATATTCTCCGTTTTTCCGAAACTGAAGGTTAACCTTCTCCGTGTTTTTCGGAAACCCAACATTAATATTCCCCGTTTTTCCCAAAACCGAAGTTTAATATTCTCCATGTTTTTCGGAAACCGAGGTTTAATATACTCCGTGTTTTTTGGAAACCGAACTTTGGTTTCTGTGTTCACACGAACCGCCACTGGATTCTGTCTAGCACAAAATGAATCCATTTCACACAATTACACCATATTTCTTTAGAATCCACTTTAGTATTATTCTCACCCTTACGCTTAGATTATCCAGTAAGCCTCTTTTTCCAGATTTGCAGTTACGAGTTTGCTAGCACTTTTGTTCTTCCCATGCATGCTACACGTCCCTCCGATCTCATAGCCCTTATTTTGATGACCTTAGTAGCATATAATAAAGAATGCCATTATTAAATTTTCTCCAATCTCGCCTCACTTCTTGCCTCGTAGTGTCAAGTAACTGCACCTTATACTGACTACTGATCACTGCGTTGTAAGGAACAAGTCACTTATGTGGTGAGTGAACCTGTTAAGCATCGCGCTATAAATACGTATGGAGACATGCAGGTACAGATCCATTCATTCCCTAAACTTGGACGCTGTATGGGGGTGAGGGGTCAGCTTCAGGCGCCAGCAGCTTGACTCTGGGAAAAGCCCGCCAAATAAGAGGCCGTGTGGGAACCCGAGCCGCCCCGGATGCTGTGAGACCGGGCGAAGTAGTGTATCTTCACCTGTCGTGAATTGAACCCAGCCGCAGTTGTGTCGCTGTGCCGAGTAAGAGATTGTAACCAGCTGCAGGAGACGTGACTGTCGCTTAGAGTGGTCTATTAAGATTATAAGCGTGTGGAATGTGACGCCGTACAGTCTGGCAGGTAGAGGCAGTCACAGGAACCTACTGTCCCATTTCATTTTACCCTGAAGATGGAGCGAGGAGTTTGCTTCTAAACATTCTAGAGTGTCTTCCAGAATAGACGACGTCATATTTTAATATCCTGTAATCCTAGAAGTATCTAAAAGCGTGGAGCAGCGTCGTCCTTCAAGCAGTCACAAGTAAATCATTTGGTCGGAAGTTTTGTTATGCAGTCTGTATTTGTGACGAAGTGTGGGAACATCATTTTATGTTAACAGTCCCATTTGTCACTTCCCTTCACTGTTCCAGAGCCCGTGTTAGCTGGCCGCTCAGCGGTAAAGATTTGTACGAAAGTCGAGCCGAGAGGAACTGACAAAAGATATTTGTCAAATAAAATAATGTACAAGTTTAATGATAATGAAGGAAGCGCATAAAAATCCTTAACACGAAAACATGAAACTCAGGTGACGCAAACGTAGATGGGGCGACAATTTTGAAATTTATATTAAAGAAAGGGCCGTGGCGATGTAAAGTAGGTATATCAGGTGTGGGACAGGAACCAATAGTGGGCGCACATCTGCGATCTTCTGGGATATTACGCAGCGTAGAAGGGCAATTCTGTATCGACATTTCGGGACAACCTATTTGTTCGCTCTTCAAGGGTCAAGAAGTGTGACTTCTTGACCCTTGAACATGGGACCGATAGGGTGTCCCAAATTTCGGTAGAGAAATAAATACCACTCTACGCTGCGTAATATCCCAGAAGAGGGCAGATCTGTTCCACATCGCGACGGAAGCCTGAAGTCACACACATCAGTGCGCTGTTGTGTACACGGTGGTGAATTTTAGATGTCGATGGAAGGAGGGCAATTTACTGTGCAGCGAGGAACCCAGCACTCTATCAAGGACTGCTCCATGGAGTCAAGTGACACTGGCGGTGAATAGGAACAAGAAGATATCTGTTGCGAGTCTTGGCTTTCTCACATCGGTGCTGATTTTGACAGGGTTTTGGGATGTGACTATATGCAGTTACGCGTGTGGGTCACAAGAAAAATTGTTAACCTGCTTGACCGTGAAGGCGAAGCAACGTCGGGTACGTTTTGCCCTGGCATACAGCTTCATATACCAGAAGATTTGAATATAAAGACACAGGCTAATTTGATTTAAGTCGACGTGGACGTTTAGGAGACTTATTTTGAGAACAGGTTCTTAAAAACTCTTCAGTGAATAATGCAATCAGACACGATTTTAAGTACTGTGTTGAAATAGCACTTATCCTTTCTAGCAGTTCGGCAACAGAGAAAGAAGGATGTTGGTTTCAAAGAACTACGTTACCCCGAGCTACTGCACGCTGCTTTCAAGTTCTCTCGTATTTATTGATACTAACTTAATTTATGCTTACTTTCTGACATCGCACTTAATTAAAAACAAAGAATTATAAGAACGCTAAAATCAGTACTGAAGTGACATTAATTACAGACGTGTCCTTTCTATTTCAATTAGCCCATTCGTTTGTTCTCTTTTCTCCTGCATGATGTCCGTCATTTAAAATGTCTCACTGTATGCACATCACAATAGAGAGATAAAATTTGTACAGCTCATCGTTTTCAGACCAGCGCTTTTTATGAAAGCACTAGGCTGTATATATAGATAGAATGATGCGAATAGGTTACTGAATGTATTGTGATGGTATGAATTGCTTTATTGTCACGGCTTTCACAGGCGTGTTTATGTGTTTCAAATATTTGTGTCTTACAGCACTTTTGATATGGTGCCACAACGCTGCGGTTTAGCATTATGTACAGTTTGCTTTAGAATATCCATATAATGTGAATGTTTAAATATACAGTTCCCATTTCATTTACCAGAGGGATTTAACAAATAATTTAAATGACACACGGTAAAAATAAGTTCGGAATTGTAGGTTAATTAAAACATTCTCACACTTCTGGAAAATTTTACGTATGTCAAAGGCCGAAAAACTTTCGGGAAGAAATTTATTTTTTATAAAATATTTTTTGTTTTGTGTAATTTTTATTAAAGCCATTTTTGCTCCTGTAAATATTTAGCCACTTACGTTCGCGACACGTTCAGACACATTTGTCGGCCGCCATGTAGAGTGCCTGTTGTTATTCTTGCCTAAGTAAGAAATAAAAATACTTTGGTTGGCAGATTTCTATAAAGTCCCCAGTATTAATTGTTATTCCAATCTGTTCTGCAGTTCGCGAGTTGATATGCGTGTACGGGCAGGCCGAAACTCACAGGCGTATTCTTGCACCTTCTAACTGACAACATGCCGAAATGCGTGAATTTTCTTCTACTGTCCCGGTGCTTAGATTCAAAACAAATATATCTAAATATTGTACGTAATATCTTTCGTCAGTAGTCATTGTTTCTATGCGTACCCGGGATAGCTTAATACAGTAACTAAGCAACGGGATGGACGGTCCGCGGTTCGAATTTCGTCAGGAACAAAGAATTTTCCTCTTCTCCGAAATGTCCAGATGGGCTTTGGGGCCCGTGATATCGCCCATCCAATGAGCACCGCGTTTCTTCTGGGGTGTAAAGCTGCTAGGGGGTGATGTTTACCGATCACCTTCATGTGGTGACGAGGTTAAGAATGAGTGGAGCTATACTTCTACTACCCTCCATATGCTTTCACCACTTGTATCACTTAGTTTTGCACTTGTGTGTAGGTGCCTCAGTTTTCTGATATTTATGTGAGTTAAAATGAGGACTTAGTCGTAAAGCGGACATTTAATGTAGCTTGGTTGCTTTAGTGTAAAGTGATTTCAGTCACCCTTAACATGGAAGCAACACGTTCGTCCGTAACGTTGATACAAATTATCCTAAATGGTGTAAGGATCCAGAAGACCGCCATTTGTGTTTCTGATCAGTTACCCTCAACATAAACTAACACCATTACAGGTGGGCTTATGTTTGATTTGCTGATTGATACGAAGTTTATAACGCGGCTGCCTGATACGTGCAGAGGCTGACAGCTGTGCCAGGTGTCGAGCTGCCCTGCCTTCACGCACGGTTGATAATAGTTCAGTTGAATTCTGGAGTATAAAATTGAACTCTCTCTGCGTTTTCACTTAGATATAGTAAATTTTGTATGTCGACAGTAAATGAATGAAGAATACTCTGAAATCATACTCAGGTACTTTAAACAGCAAATACGTAAGCGGTCTGTAGCGTGTTTTAAAGTTGTGAAATTAATATTATTAGATTGTGTGTAATCGAATTTTCCTTTGCTAAATTAATATCAGTGTAGTTAAAAAATTGGTACTTGTAAACGAATGAAATTTGTTTCGCTAATGTAGAAGGGCTACGCGATATGGAAATGGAATTAGGAGGGCGCTGAGAGGCAATATTTGAAATTAAGCGGGAGGAAGTCACAGGAGGATCGACAAAACTGTGTAAGGAGGAGTTTCATGATTTGGATCATCCACCACATATTTTGAAGCGGATTTATAAAGCATTTCAGCGGCACATGTAACACGCATGAAAAGTTTGAGAAACGCACACAAAATTAAAAAAAGACATTATTAATTACAACACAAAATTTCTAGTACTGTCGAACCCGGTTATAAGGACATCGGTTTATACGACGCCTCGCCTATAGCGTCAGATATTCTGTTGTACCAATTGATTCCTCACAGTTAACTGTAACATTACACTGCTCGGTTATAACAACACTCGTTTATAACGACACACAGTATTCAGTCCCTTTCATGACGCTATAACCGAGTTTGACTGTATTTTAGTTGAGATTACGCAGACATTTAGTGAATGAATCTTGTGTGATATCTTGTTTTGTTCTTTTAGGCTAAACATGACTAATTTTTGGCTTCTTATTAAAAATTCTTTCAGCGGTTTACCGTGTTTCGGAATTCTGTTCATTTAAAAAAAATTGCCCTCTCATTTTTCTGCTGTCCCACTTCTGAAAATTCGGAAGCGAATTTAGAATTTTTCTGTGTAAACTGTTCAGTTCATTTACTGAAGCCTTCACAAACACTGAACACATTAGATTCCAAGTGGAAATGCATTTTTCCTTTTTGTTTTTTAGAACTCTCAATGCGAAAATAGGGAAGCTGTAGAAACACAGAATATTGAAAACCGATAATACACCATGAAGTCCGGCTTTGTTCTGAACGGCGCATTTGCAGACTGTGCATGTGTGCGTGTGGTGGTATTCATTAAAACACTTCTCATCATCCTAAAGGGCGAACAGCTGTTTTGTGAATTCAGTGTGGCTCAGGAAGCGTCTGCCTGGAGACTGCGGAGGGCAAGACCTCGGCCTGTAGGGAAGGATGATGTAAAATTGTTCTTCAGGGAATAGGAAGGGAGTGTGTGAAGCGCGGTCGTCTGGCTGGAGATAGGATCCACTCATTCTTTCTTCTTCTGCTTCTGCTTCTTCTGCTTCGTCTTCTTTTTCTGCTTCTTCTTCTTCTTCTTCGTTTCTTCTTCTTCTGCTTCTTCTTTTCTTCTTCTTCTTTTCTTCTGCTTCTGCTTCTTCTACTTCTTCTTCTGCTTCTGCTTCTTCTTCTTTTCCTCTTCTTCTTTTCTTCTGCTTCTTCTTCTTCTTCTTCTACTTCTGCTGCTGCTGCTGCTGACTCTATAACCCTTTGTGGGTTTTGGCCGTCTGCAGCAGTTCATACCAGGCTTTCCTCTTTTTAACGAGATATGTCTATTTCTTCAGTTTTAATTTCTTATGTTTGTTTAACCTGTTTTGTATGTTTTGCTCTCTATATTGTGTGTTCTGTGCTTTTGTATTGTTTTGTGTATTGCTTCTCTTTGTAGTTGTTTCTTTTCTATTTGTGTACACGCGTACGGACCACTGCCACCGGGTGAAAACCCAACTGCAGTTAGTACATACCATACCACATCACAAATCATTTAGCACTGCACATTTCCACATATTTTTTGAACGTCCTTTAGATCTCACTCCTGCGAAATTCCAGTCCGTAATCTCCCTCACTGTTTTTGTTTCCCCTCTTGTTAACATGTCCCCTCCCCGCCATTTTATCCCCTGTGCCTTTATGTATTTAATCATATCTTCTCCTCCCATTTATTTCTCCAATTCGTTATTATTTCTTACACTCCGTCCTTATTCAGTTTGAACTGAAACATACATCCTACTCATACATTCTAGTGAAAACGTAGTGAAATTTGGGTTTCATAACGTTGGCTAATTTCATGACCATCTGTAAGACTATCAGCTTGTCAAGAAAGACCACGTTCCATGAAGTTAGTTGTATTTGCCCTGTGCGACAGTTACATAAATCCTGGCGCACGTTTCTCTGTAATGATGGTTTACCTTCAGTGATACAAAGTATATTTGCACTAGAAGGGTTTGAGTTCTGCTGATGTCTTTACGTACAGCTGCTTCAGTTCAGCCTTCTTGAGGACTTCACGCTGTCGTCACTCTGACTGTGGAGCGTCCGATGAAAAGATGACTGCTGAGAATTCAAGTCCTTACAGCGATGTGGCTGAAAGTTTAAATCTTCTGGGAAGTGACGCCGTTGTTTGGGGGAAACACTTCTGGAAGTTTTGAAGGATTATGGTGCTTTCGAGACGTCTGTAATTATTCACCTGCTGACACGAAGTAACGTGCAAGAAGACTTGAATACAGCAACACAGCTGTTAGAACAAGAAGTCTCTTAAAATCAGTTGTTTTATTTATATATTTCAGTGTTATATTTGTGTTTAATTAACACTTCTAGCCCACTTCCCTTCCTAGAAGGAAGAAATGTAGGCTGTTGAGATAACGCTGTTCTGAGATCCCTGTTTCAGCTTTTGGAACTTTTGATCGACTCTCGTGGAAATTAATATGAAGGCTATACAATTGAATGACACATTAACAAAGTACTTCTTAATTTTCTGAAATCACTAATACAAACTTGGCGAAAGTGTAAACTTATGAGTCAGAAGCGACACTAGCGCCACTCATTTTAGCGCCCTAAAATAATGTAGGGTAACAGATCTTCGAAACTTACGGCACTTTTTGAAATTGCGTTTTTTGTGTGAGGTACAAAGTGGATACCTTGATTGCACTCAGTTATACGTTTTGATGGCGACAGCTAATGAGGTATTAGTGACAGGCGTGGGAACTTTGACGCGGATATATATATTGTAAACATGCGTGTACGGCAATAAATTGACTGGTACAGTCACTACACTTCTCGAGCACCATTCATCCACCCAATCATCAAATTACATACGAGTTGCATAAAACAGCTGCGTTTGGTTTCCAACATGTTGCGGTTTGTCGTTGGCACCATATTCAGCAAGACAAGATAAATTAATAATAATGTGTTGATTTATGTATCAGAACATGAAGTAATTTGACATTTTTATTTGCTGTTTCTACCTTGCCAATATTCACATTTTACAGAATCAACCGCATGTGTTTTTGTGTTCCCATACCCTGCTGCAGCCATTGAAATTTGTCGATACGTTAAAACGTTAGCAGTTGTTCCCACTGATCAGCCCATACCTCACAGAAAACACCATTCATCTCGAGTATAAAGACCAACCAGTTAATGTTGTTTAGGGGAATATTCGTGGGGGATTTTCAGGTAGGAAATGGCGGTTTGGCCTCCCTCTATTTTTGTGTGTGTCAGAAACGGAGGATATTGAGTTTTAATGGTTTTTCTATTACAAGAGCAAAGGGAAAATGTTGGCTTCCTGTGTTTTAATTCAAGGTATTAGAATTGCTAATTGTAACATTGAGTTTGCAAAGGCACTCGATAATCCGTTATTATGAGTGCAATTTTTGAACCGCTAGCCTTTATGTAAGAGACAGGTGCACAGGGATTAATGAATAAAATTATATTTGTCTCTGAAGTGAGGTTATTGCGATTCCAGGAAATTATTTCAATAATTAACAAGGATTGCAATTAATTAAAACGGCGTAATTGAAACTTACTCGCTTAGCTTTTGATACGCCAGCAGAGCAAGATGACGCAGGAATTACACAGTCTGTTCTTCGAAATTTGACGTATTTTTTTAGTTATACATATGCGTTAAATATTTCATTATCATGACAATCCATCCCAAAAGCGGTCCATTTAAGCGTCATTACTGCTTTGATAGAGAAACACGTGAACGTGGTGGTGCTGTCTGCTGAACACCTGAATATGGTGGTGCTCTATACTGAACCCCTGAACATGGTGGTGCTCTATTCTGAACACCTGAAAATAATGTTGATCTCTGCTAAAACCTGAACATGGTGGTGCTCTATTCTGAACACCTGAAAATAATGTTGGTCTCTGCTAAAATCTGAACATGGTGGTGCTGTCTGCTGAACACCTGAACATGGTGGTGCTCTATACTGAACACCTGAACATAATGATGCTCTCTGCTGAACGCCTGAACATTATGTTGATCTGTGCTAAACACATGAACATGATGGTGCTCTGCCGAACATCTGAGCATGATGGTTCTCTCTGCTGAACTTCTGAATATTATAGTGCTCTCTGCTGAAACCTGAACACGATGGTGCTCTCTACTGAACACCTGAACATGATGATGCTCTTTGCTGAACATCTGAACATGATGGTTCTCTCTGCCGAACATCTGAACATGATGGTTCTCTCTGCTGAACACCTGAACATTATAGTGCTCTCTGCTGAAACCTGAACACGATGGTGCTCTCTGCTGAACACCTGAACATGATGGTGCTCTCTGCTGAACATCTGAACATGATGGTTCTCTCTGCCGAACATCTGAACATGATGGTTCTCTCTGCTGAACACCTGAACAATATAGTACTCTCTGCTGAAACCAGAACATCATGGTGCTCTCTGCTGAATATCTGAATATGATGGTTCTTTCTGCTGAACACCTGAACATTATAGTGCTCTCTGCTGAAACCTGAAGATGATGGTGCTCTCTGCTGAATATCTGAATATGATAGTTCTCTCTGCTGAACACCTGAACATGATGGTGCTCTCTGCTGAACATCTGAACATCATTATGCTTCTACTTAACACCTGCACGTTGTGGCACGTTCTGGCGCTCTCTGCTACCTTCCCTACTACGCGTAGCTTTACTAGCGGACAAAGTGACAACGTGTTTTTTATGGACCCGTCGGAAGGACAGTTTTTTGTAAGAGATGTTACAAAATGTAGAACGCAGAAAATAATGTCTGTGAAGTATGTTTGTCCGCCAGTTGGGAGAAGGCCGCCAGCAGTCCCTTTCAGTGGCGGGACATCTTGGCCCCCACCGCGAAATCCATGTATCAGTCGGGGTCATGTTGCCGGACCGCCACTGATGGAATTGTTCGTAAACGTGAATTGGAGGAGATTGAAACACCGGACTGGGAACACCAAGATTTGAAAGGAATAAGTGTATTAACTTGAATAGTGAAATCAGAAGTTACTGGACACGATAGGCCAAGGAAGGTAAAATTACTCTACACCCGCACAAAAATAAAGGAGTGCATATTTGTACCTTTTCGGAATTTCAGTTGCTCCGTATGTTGATGTTGTTCCAATGTTTCGACGCATAATGCAGTCGCCATCTACAGAGATAAATTGCGAACTGCCGTGTGACCGAAAGGGCAAATCTTCCTTAATACACAACCAGGCAAAACGCCAAAAACCGAAACTGCATATTGGATACAGTCAGGTTAACTTGGCCCTGTCGACGTCGTGAAGGGACGGAGGGCTGTGGAGGTAGAGCTACATTAGTTTTTAACCTTGGCGGTACGTGAATGTAAGTGGTCAACTTCAGGAACCGACGGCTTTGTCCTGGGGAAATGATCCCGGTACCCATTGAGTAGGACCCACTGAATAGCCGGCCTGGACGTTTTGGGGGGGGGGGGGATATATTACTTGCTAATGTCTGAAAGTGTTCCCTTCTCGTCCTGCCCGGACGCCAATCATTACATTGACTGTACTTTTGTAGTTTTACAGTAGTACTTTATTATCATCATCATCATCATCATCATCCCCTTTATGCAGGGTATTCACACTTCTGTACCTGAAACAAACCATGTTTCTAGGGCACACAGTGTCGCAGCTATTCCGCGCGTACTGTTAATGGTGCATATAGCGCTGTCTGCAATATTAAACCCTTTTGTGCTTCTACATTAGCACTTCCCGCAGTGTGTGCGCTGTGCCCCGTACAGCTGTTTTCTGCAGTTCCTTGATATCGTGCTGTCCCGGTACTCTGCTGAAGTATTTTCTGAAGGATTTTGAAATGGTTCCAGTTGCCCCTATTATAACTGGCATCACCTTTGTTTCTAAATTCCACATGCGCTGTATTTCTGTTGTAAGGTCTTGATATTTTAGAATCTTCTCGGCTTCTTTCTTTATCACATTTCTGTCTCCCGGGATTGCTACATCAATTAGCATACATGTTCCTGTTTCATTATCCCGGATTATGATGTCCGGTTTACTGTTGGGGACGGTTCTGTCTGTTTGCACCTGTTGATTCTACAATACGGTTACCTTGCCCACTTGACCTGTTTCTACTGATTTCGGTACATGCTCATACCAGAGTTCACTGTCTAATGTTACCCCCAGTTCCTTACACGTGTTGAAGCGCAGTTCAGCACACACTCTAGCGTCTACTTTATTATTATTATTCAATTATACTCTCGGTTCAAAAGTTTCCAACGTTGCACTTCACATGTTCACAGAGATCTCAGTATCACAGTGTTATCCTGTGTTTATAATGTGCAGGAGATACTCAGTGTAACGACTGTGTACGAAACTGTAGACAGAGATCGGATTTGTCATAACTTCCTTTCAATTCTCAACGGGCATTCCACTGCAGTAAAGTTGTGTTTCGTTTGTAAATATATAGTGAGTATTGACCTTCATATTAAATTTTCACCTCCAGAACTGACCACGTTGTAACTCACGTAGGCGTGTTTTCTCCTCGTAGCTACGATTAGGGAATTGCACCTTCTAGCTACTGCCATTATGTCTGTAGAGGAAGAAATGGCCACCGTGGGATTAGGCAGCACATGATAATCATTTGGAAGTGGAAGTTCTGCCATTGGAGGTCCCGCAAGCACGCTAAAGGTTCCCTACTGTCGCTATACGGGAAAATAACGCAGATGGAACGCTTTAATAAAATGGAAAACACGAAGACTGCCTAATATTTATCATATATTTTGTCAGCATTGTGGAGTTGCGCATTGGGCCTAGGTGCGAAGTGCGTCACCTGTCGTCACATCATGGCGCGTCCTTATGGTGTGAATGGGGAACATGGCCGCAACATACGTTTGTTTAACGACGCTGTAAATATCTCTTTGGACTGTGTAGTTTAGAACGATAGCGTGATTATGAAACAGCTGATTGAGAAAACGTGTATAATGAAGCGGCCATCGCTTAATCGAAGTGTTATCGGGACTTCTGCGTGGAAGGACTGAGAAAAACCACGAACGAGCTTACGATAGCCATTAACCGGTTTGGGATTGGAGCCTGACATCTCCAAAATTTAAACCTGGAGCCTTGCAGTTGAGTTAACAAGATATCTGAAGAAACGCTATCGCTGAACTCGCCTGTACAGTCTCAATAGAAATGAGATACTGATACTCAAGTCATCTGGAGCGACTCAATTCAAACTAAAGTATTCGTAATCGCCGTAACGTAAGCAGTAGTACTCGTGATAGAATCTCTACTTTATGCTGAAACAGCCTTAGAAATATTTGTCATTTTGCTGCTTTTAAAGGCCTTACAAGCCTTGTGTTAGCCACTTGTAACAACACACACTTCAGATGAACAAGATAAAACAGAGCGGCCTTAAAGTCATTAATGACACTGAACTGAGTGGGTGACGAGGAGGCAGCTGCATGCTGCAGATTGCAGGAGGACTGTGTCGACAGCAGTATAGTACTGGCTGCTGTCTGCCAGGTGCCAGTGTGCAGGTGCCCCGTTTCTGAAGAGGACGGGCCTGAGCTAAATGTGCCTAACCTTGTTGGTCTCTTTATTTGAGGACAGAAACTGCGTAAGTGGCCGAAACTTTCTTCTGCTTCTTAGAATTTTCTCTTTTTAGCCCAACAGAGAATAAATTTCGACTGAAACGCCATAGTAATATTATAATTGTCATTTTTCTTACCACGGATCTGTAAATGAACACACGAAGTGATACGAAATTTACTGCCACAGCTGTGAAAGTAATTGCAAATACTCGTATTTTGGTACAAATTTTTATGTGATTCCAATTTTCCCTACATATTTTCTGGTTATAATTATACCATTAAATTCTGTTTCCTCAGTTTAAGTGTCATTTGGTCTTTTAGGTAGGTACCACATAGTGTGACACTCACAAACAAAGCAAACATATTCCTGAAGAAGAACACGTATTTGTGGTTGTGTCGCAGAAGAAACATAATTACGCAACAGCTTAATGTAATGAAAGAGGTATGGGAAATTTAACTTCTTAAGAGTGGTACCACTGGCCTCACCACATCTGTGATGCTGTCACAGAAAGCGACAGCCTGTAGTTGTGTTTATGTGTTCGGGCTGAAACTGAACTCAGCACTTGTGACAAAGTGAAAAGTCCGCTTCAAACTATGAGTGCCCTTCGTATCATTAATTTTCAGCAATTTCACACAATTTCTCTTACGTTCCCGTAATAAGAGTATTAATAACGGTTCATTTATTCTGACATTTTTCATCTAGGAAATAATTCTGGCGTTACAGTGTCTCCACTCATCATTAAAATTGTAGGGGGGGGGGGGGGTTACTGAGAGCAACTGGTGTCTTTTTCAGCTAGTAATTTGAGAAAACAGAAGGAATATTGATCTTGAATGTCACCTATTGTGAGAGCGAATTTTAATCTTAGGAACACGTCGCCATATTTGTCACTTCAGGAAACTTTAAAGGAACCTGCCTTAACCTTTTAAAGACGAAGCTTATCTGTTTTATATAAGGACTCAGTGCATACCGCGCTGTAAACACTCTCCACTTCGGTTATAAAAACCAATCTCTTAATATTTTATAAGGCAAAAGTTGCTGTTTGTTCTGAGATCCGTACAAAACACATAAACGTAATGTGGGCACCACGTAGAATTTTTTAATGTTAAACCTGGTGGCGTGTAAAGTCACCGCTAGGCTTTAAAGGGTTAACCATGTTACTGAAATTCGCGTTTCTCAGTTTGTACTGGAAGCTGTAGGTGCGTTTACGTGTCTGCCATTCACGCGTTTACGTTTCTACAGTTCGTGCCGTCTGTAAACGTGAAGTAGACAACTGACTATGGCTGTAGAGTAGCTGACTGGGCAGGAAATCCTTCCACCCAGAAGACGGAAGCATGCGCTTCCTTCTCGTAAATTTCTACTAGGCAAAACGGCATCACATGTCAGAAAAGAGGATTCTGCAGTGACCGCTTTTATGACCTTGAATCTCACAAGAATCTGAATAAATGACAGGAGGTGAGGAAGTACGGGAATTCAAAGGTTACAAAAAATTCGAAAAACAATGATATTAAGAATTCAACAGGTGAAAGAATCGAAAGTGGATGTCGACTGTTTGGTTAGCGGTGCTTCTTTCTTTTCAGAGGGACCGTGCGGTTGATGCTGAAAGATTAACCCCATAAAGCCCAGTGGTTACTGTATGTACCGCCAGGTTTAACATTCACAAATTCTACGTTCTGCCCACACAGTGTATTTATGTGTTTTGTGTGGATCTCAGAACAAACAGCGATTATTTCCCTATACAGCATTAACTGACTGGTTTTTATAACCGAGACGGAGTGTGTTCACTGCGCGGTACGAGCTTAGGTTTTTAATAGTACTGATATTACGTTCAGATCGCGAAGTATTAATACGGCCACGTTTATTCCGATGTTCATTACATGCCACAGACGTGTCCGTCAGACGATGTAATCTGATATGTTTTTCTAAACCGCTGCTATGAAAGACAGCAGAATGCCTGTCCCTGTCTCTGTCCCTGTGTCCTGCTGTGTTGCCTGTCTGTGTATACAGCGACTGTGTGACAGTGGGCAGTGCATTGTGTACCAGCTGTAATGACGAACATAGCTTTAGGCTTACCGCAATATCTGTCCTCTCATAAAAATAGCAAAAGTTGGTACACATTCCGTTACTCCTATGAAGAAGCTGCAGTTGTTCCTTTCCCCACCAATAATGTATAGATGTGTACGGGCTTTCTAGCTCCGTTCCTTCTTAACCTCGACAGTAGATGAAGGCTAATGGTTGAATTCAGTCTCCTGTCGCCTTACCTTGGAAAAGAACCGTGGTACCCAGGGCTGTGGAGTCGGAGTCGGAGTCGTGGAGTCGGAGTCGGTAAAAATGTACCGACTCCGACCCCGACCTCAGTGTAAAACCTTAACTAGACACTCCAACCCCAGAGCCCTGATAGCTACAGTAACCATTAGACTTATACTTAAATATAGGCTATAAGTCTAAACAGTAGCCTGATGATTCACGTGGTGGTGATGAAATGTCTTATAGGTTTACTGTTATTAATGCATATTGAGCTTTTATGGAAGAGTCGGAGTTTAAAAATCGAGGAGTCGGAGTCGGAGGTTTTGTGTACCGACTGCACAGCCCTGCTGGTACCCATTCAGTACGAGGCTAAGTGGAACCCCGAGAGAATCTGGAGTTTCTGGAGAAACGAAAAATCCATTTCCCGTGCCGGGATTCGAACACAGAAACGTCCAGTCCGTAGACTAGTCACTATTATTGTCTACCCTTTCCAGGCTTTCCTACTTGCCTTAAAACTGGGTTTATTTAGAGGCGCCGTCGCCAGCTGCTCCTGTGCCACGTGTGATGACACGATAATTTGCGAATGCTGAATTGGCCAGTGTCGTAGCATACTGCGAGGTGCTGTGTCATATGGCTGCAGGATACACACACACACACACACACACACACACACACACACACACACACACACATATATATATATAGGGATATAAATCAAGGAGTATGAGATGTAGGCAGAAAGCATAACGCGTGTAGGAAATTATAAACCGAGACAAAAGTTTAGTTAGACAATTTTAAAGAAATCGGGCGCTGTGGCAGCTCAGGCGTGGGTCAGAGGATTAGCCTTGGAATGTATCTTAGGGAACTGGGGTAAGAGGATATGAAATGGATTTATGTGGCACAGGATAGGGAACAGTGGTGGATTTTTCTGTACTTGATACTAAACTTTCTGGTTCTATAAAGGCAGAGAATTTCAGCCGAGTGAACACATTATTTTCTCCAAGAAAACCGCTGCTTTTAGCTACTGCTGCACATTATACTTACAGCCGTTACGAAAATGGAGTGATTGCTGTTTTGCTTCTTGCAAGGCCCTCTATACATTTTTAAAATGGCCTTCTTAGGTTTCCTGAATTGTAACAGATAAGAATGCTTAAATTTATGCTGAACTTTGAATTTTTTCTTTTTAAAAACTTCCCTCCGTTTAATTCTCCGGGTTAAAGTCTGTCGTACACTTGTGGCACTCTCATTGTTACAATTAATTTTGGCGGCGAGGGTACGAAAAACAACATGACTTTAAAAGAAACTTGTTATAGAAGTACAGCTCTCCTTTCTTAGCCTTCCGTATCTCTCGAAGGAAACTGTTGTTCGTGTTGTTTGAAATCTCATTTCTGTTTATACCGTATATAGGGGAAGCTATAATTGGTGTAAAAGTTGGAACACAAACGTTTTTAAATTAATGTTTCTGCTTGAAAGACTTAAATTCTGTTTCTTTCTATTTATATGAAATATGTATCATGTAGCAGGCACAACTAGAATCTACAGACACTTACATTCCAAACAAAGGGAAGTGTTTGTTCTTCTCCCGCATTGTTAAATTTTTTGAATGTAAAGAAATGTACATGATTATGGAAACAAAACTCTGCACGGCTATAAACCTTTACATAAAAAACTTAATATTTATTCATGCAATTAAAATAGGAAATTTCGTAAAGAACATTGTAATGACATCCGAAAAGGGCACTTTAATACTTGCACATTGCTTTAACCCTTTAAAGACGAAGCGTATCTCTTTTATATAAGGACTCAGTGCGTACCGCGCAGTAAACACTCTCCACTTCGGTTATAAAAACCAGTCTCTTAATGTTTTATAAGGCAANCTGTAAACACTCTCCACTTCGGTTATAAAAACCAGTCTCTTAATGTTTTATAAGGCAAAAGTTGCTGTTTGTTCTGAGATCCGTACAAAACACATAAACGCAATGTGGGCACCACGTAGAATTTTTTAATGTTAAACCTGACGGTACGTAAAGTTACCGCTAGGCTTTAAGAGGTTAACAGCCTTTCGCACAGTGTAGGCTAGCTGTGTAATGCCTTCTTTGTTAAGGTCGTTAGGTGTTGTTGGGTTTCACGCTGTGCTTCTGTTTTGGTACTTACTGACATTTCGAAGGGTCGTAGTGGCTTCATCTTCTGGGTCAGGCGATTCAAGAACACTGCTTGGAGGTACCGAATTCCCCCGCAGCACCTGAACCCACTCTCGCCCAGTGGCAGCGCCACTTCCCATAACACTTGAATCTTCAGCACAGTGTCATTATGCATTCATTACACCATCACCTCGCTTCGAGTGACCCGTTCTATACGCTTCTCAGAAGTACTTTAAGAGCGTGCAGTTCCAAAGGAACCGTAAATGCTCCGAAGAGAAGTATCCGAGCACTCTGTCAGGCCTACTTTTCGGTCCAGAGGGAGTCACTCCAATTGTAAAGAAAGCCTGTCAGTGGCGACTGAATTCACATCCCGCTTGGTGTCAGCAGTTTTAGTGGTATCCAGTACGGGGGTTCAGTGGTTTCAGGCTTCCTCCGCACCGTTGATGAGGTGAGCTCTGTTCTGGGATATTACGCAACGTCGAGTGTTAAACCTTTACCGACGTTTCAGGACAACTTATCGCTCCCATCTTCAAGGGTCAAGATGTCCACTTGACCCTTGAATATGGACCCGATGTCCCGAAAAGTCGGTAAAGGATTACAATTCGACGCTGCGTAACATCTCAGAAGAACGCAGGTCTTGTCTAGTACGGGGTTGCACAAGCACAGTGTTCTGCAGTGAGTGAGTGTCAGGGTCAAGGTATCGGAGGTAAAGCGGCCGGAAACAGAAGCTGATTATTCATCTCCAGCTAGTACCAAGGATAAAATTGAATGGAGCTCTACCTCTATTCCCTCTCTACACCTTATATCTTGCATAACTGTCTTTACCTTTATCACCCACTTCCTTTATCTTAGGTACGAAATTTTTTCCCTGAGCACCCCTACTGCTATCAGCTTTCCTTAATTTAATATAACAAATGCCATGCGTTTAAAACGCACGGGCTAAAAGTCAGTTTTGCGCGCCTGTGTTACAGCATTAAGCCTCTGTGTAGCGGAGGTGAAGACAAACGGTTCTGAACTGAAAGGTGTCGAGCACTCACAAAATTTCATCTGCGCTTAATACCGTTTATAATTTAAATCTCATTTTGCAATGCGGTTAGCCCCTGAAAGCGCATTAGTTGCCTCAAGCGTTATTTGCTTTAACTCTGCATTCTGAGCATGCGTGGTAATTGTGCACTTTGGGTGACTGTCAAAATAACAGTTGTTATTTCCCTAAACAACATTAATCGGTTCTTGGCATTTATAACGGAAAAAATCACGTGATTTCTGAGAGGTAAGGTGCCTTGAAATTTCAGTGTCTTTCGAGTAGAATTTCAAACTCCAAAACTTCGAGGAATATTTGCACCTCTCACGTTGAAGGATTTGTTAGCTCTGTGTGTCACATCTCTACCCTGCATTCTGACGTCGAAACATGAAATTTTACTTAGCCTTCTGTGTTTTTATTTACCTTGTTCTAGAAACATTGGAAAATGAGACGTACCGAAACTTATTTACTCCCATAGGTCTAAGGCAGGTCTTTGACTTTCTTTGTAACAAGAAACCTTTTAATTGAATTTTGATGTAAGTTATTTTCCTTTCTTTCCACACAATTCAGCGCTAAATCATTTATGTTCCTTTTATTGTGTGTACGTACCAACTAAGATCTACATTTGCTGCAATTTTTCCTGTCTAAAATGTGCTTCTTGTAAAGAAAGTGAAATACAGTTGATTGAGCTTTTAAACTTTCAACATTTGTATGAGAGAAACAAAGAGAACCGAGAGAAGTTAAGATGGAACCTACACTAAATGGAAGCCTGAAGCTCTAGAAAGACATTTCACGAATTGTAAACACTGTGCAGCAGTACCTGCTATCCTGCCACACAATACGGATACTTTCCTGGCAGTATCACGACACTGTGTGTAGCAGCTCAGACTTGGTGAAAGAAGAGCGCTCAGGTTAAGAAATGAACATTGACCGACGTAAATAAAATAAGTACTGGGAACGGGGACTAGAATCACATAAAATGACTGTACCGCGGTACTTGAACATAGCTATATTGACCTGACTGCCGTACGTGCTGTTCAGAGTAGGAAGTGACGTCGCAATGTGTCTGCGTGTTTTCTATTGGGTGCGCGATATGAAAGCAGAAATCTTATTTAGGGAGTAGTCGGCCATGCCAGGACCCAGGCGCTTATTCGCCGGTCCGTCACTGCGGAGGCAGGGGTTCGATGCCAGGTCAGTCTATGTGAGATTTGTAGTGAACAAAGCGGCACTATGGCAGGTTTCTCTCAGTAACTCGATTTTCACCTGTCAGCAGCATTCTACCGTTGCTCCATACTCATCTTAATCTTAATAATACTCTTTATCAGAAGGACAAGCGGGCGAAGCTTGGGAACCTTCAAACACAGCAGTACTCTGTCGGATGTGCGGGGAACACCTGGAGATAAAAGTGCATTGACTGACATCTGTGACGTATCGTATTCAGCATTAAAGAAGTTTTCCGCGGAAATTTGGCTGGTATAGCTCAGTTGGTATAGTGACTCGCTACCGGCTGGACGGTCCTGTGATCGAATCCCAGCGACAGCTAGATGTTACGCGCGTGTCCAGACCGTCCCTGGTGCCCACCCAGCCTCCCATATAATGGATACCGTTTTCTTTCTCGGGGGTAAAGCAGTCGGGGCGTGGCTTTGACTACCCACACCGCATCTAGCGCCAAGGTTAAAAGAACAGTAGAGGTCTACCCCCACTCCCCGTCTAAGACTACATGGCCTGTCCTAGGGTGAGATTTACCTTGCTTTTTTTTTACCAGCCGCCAAAATTACGCTTAGGTCTAAACTTTATCAAGTTACATGTTGGTCTCTGTATGCCTTAATAAATGTTATGTTGGAACACATAGGCCCAAATTTCAGGGTGTTCTGTATACGCAAGGCACGGAGGCGTTTCTCCTGCAAGGACTGTAATGTACGTCACGGGACTTGGCCTTCCGCCTTCATCCTTCACGCATTTCGAGGTACTGGTGTAGAGTAATGCATGATTTAATACTACTGGGAAATTAAACATCAATATGCTTTGGACCCGTGTACTTGAGATTTACAGTTCATTCGTATGGAGTATAGAGTGTTTCCCGCGAAGTGAATCTGCCAGACTTCAGCTTAGATATATAAAATATTGCTTGAGGATCCGTGCGAACTCCTAGCGGCTTCCAAACATGCAACTGCGCATACGGATATAAGTATTTAGTGACATAACTTAGTAAACAAAACACTTTTGTTTTCTTAAAACACAGTCACAGCGACACGTTTCGGATCAGATAAATCCTTCTTCACGTCCTAAAGGATTGTTTGAATGGAAGCTTCTTTAGCAAGTATTGTAACCAGCCTGAATATGCCTTGATCTGTGCCGAAACTTGTAGCTCTGATTGTGTTTTAACAAGAAAGGGCTGTGTTTGACGGCTGTTAATTGTTCACTTTGTACGCACAAAGTAACGGGATGAAACGCACTATGCTGTCACAGCCCACATACAAACAAAAACAAAAAAAAAAACTGTTTATAAAAGCGATGCCACTGCTCTACATCTGGCTCTGACAGGAGGTTGGCTATCCTAGCTGAGGCTTTTCGTGTATTTCCTCAGCCCCTTCAGACAAGCCATTATGCAGCACCGCCGTCTCAAACTCATAATAGTGCGTGAGTTTAAAGGGCGTAGGACTAATTTAGAAAATCAAGGTGGGGCTCCAGCCATTTTAGGAAAAAAAAACAGGTTAATATTTTGTTTAGATTAAACACATACTTAAGGAATTATTACAGTTTTAATAAAATCTGCATTACAAGCCCAGATTTATCGAATTATAAATTGTAATCAGTCGTTAGATATCTGGTGACGTATGCTGTGCGTTTCCACCCAGAAATGGCAAACGTTTTGGAGCCGTTACAGGGCCGTGACGGATAAAATTTAATTCTTTAGATTTAACAAAATTTTCGACCCCCTACGGGGCCACATTCTATAATTTCAAGAAGATCAGTGTTAGCTACTCGCCTAAAGTGAATGAGGTGCCTTCGTAGCCATCGAGCCCCGTGTTGGGACCTTTGGGTAACAAAAAAATTGTGTCACTGTGTTTTCATTCTGCATTTAGTAGCTACTGGGTTTTCAAGTAGAAGCCTGATCCGTTGAAATGTGTTCCTTTATCACTGTTACGTAAATTCAATTTAAAATTCGACCTGTGTAACCTTTTGTTGTGTTTCTTTATTTCCTTCCGCCAGTATTTTACAGACACATGAAGGAACATGCCGTATGGGCAGCAGAGTTCGCCACAGTGAAATTCTGCTATTGTGCTGGGGCGATGCTTCATTACAGGGGGCTTTGGAGTGTGAGGCCCGAAGTTATGTTGCTACTGAAGGAGTATACTTAGAGAATCCACTTACGTAAGACGTTAAAGTTTCTACCCTGTCAGGAATTGAAAGATTGCCTGAAGAAAACTAGGAAAGGGTTTACGAACAGGATAACATTTGTGACGTGGGGAGGGGGTGCAGAGGGAAAGTTCGTAAACACGAAGAGCTCAGAGGAGGACTTGAGAAGTTAACTGAGAATATAATTAGCTGTAGAAAGATAGGCGCTTCTCTTATGTTACCCAGAAACAATCGTGAAGCGTGAAAAGCACAGTGGCGGGCATTTATACTGCCAAATTCTTCATTAGTGAAATCAAAATTTATCACACAGTGTCTTTATGTGTTTTGTGTTGATCTCAGAACAAACAGCGATTATTTCCTTATACAGCATTAACTGACTGGTTTTTATAACCGAGACGGAGTGTGTTTACTGCGCGGTACGGACTGGGTCTTTATGCATATAATTCTACGTTCTGCCTACACAGTGTATTTATGTGTTTTGTGTGGATCTCAGAACAAACAGCGATTATTTCCCTATACAGCATTAACTGCTTGGTTTTTATAATTGAGATGGAGTGTGTTTACTGCGCGGTACGGCCTGAATATTTATTAGGTAGTGCATCTTAAGCAGTGCTAATAAAGCACCCACTCTGCATCTTTCTTCTACTGCACACTCATAACCAGCCACTTCCCATCTCTATGCCTTGTTTAATTTCCAAAATTCTACTCTATTTTTTTTTCTCTCCAATCAGTCTTCAGACTTCAAAGGGAAATCCAGAGCTTTAAAAGTGGATTACTAATTAATGGCAATTTTAATCAGCGTTATGTTAGATGACTGTCCTTCAGAATTTGCATACCGCCGCAGGGAGTGTTTCTGTACGTCTGGAAGCCTGTGAAATTAAATTTGTTAAATATAAACCCTTATTCATTTCTTTCTTATATGGCAACGCTGCCAGATTTTCACGTTATGTAATGTTGAAGGAAGCCGGGATAGCTCAGTCGGTACAGTGGCTGTGCTACGGTTTGGATGTCTGTGAAATCGGGGTTCCATTCCCAGGAGGTGTAAGGGAGTTATTTTTTCACCAAGAGGCCCCTGTCGGTTCTGGGGCCTACCGAGCTTCCTGCTGAGGAAGTACCGCTGTACCCTTCTCCGATTGTAAAGCGGTAGGTCAGCAAAGGCGACGCTGACCCCCCCTAGAACTGAGGGGTGACCTACATAAGAGAAGAATTATGGGAAAAAACCTTACGTATTTAATTTCCTATAGCACACTTGAGAGACATAAAAAACGTACCGAAATTTTTAGTCGGAATACTTAAACCGAACAGGCCACTTGGGTAGACATAGATATAGATTGTAAGATAATATTAGAACGTTTGCCAAGAATGAAGGCGGGATGTGTGAAGCAATTTCCTGTGCTTGGGATTATAGGCTTTTTGGAACTGTGAATCTTTTAGGCGTCCCAAGGGAACACGGCTTTTTTTGGGGAAGCGACTCCTGCTCTGTCTTCACGTAGAAAGTTGGGGTGACGGTTATTTGGGTTTGGCATGAAGACGTAATCAGTGTTACCGCAGCCTCGCCTGTAGAGTCATTAGAGGTCGTGAACTGCCTGTGGTAAGGTGCAGGGGTGAGCTGTTTTGAATACGGTCATGAACCTTTGATTTCTCAAGAAGCACCTTGTTCCGTGCCTTCCATTGCTGTTAGATTACAATGCTAGTCAAATGTGCAGCGCTGTAAGGATTTCGTTGAATTGGAAGGCATGGTTTAATGCCAACAGTAACTTGTTTCAGTTCTCGTGTCCGAAAGGGAAAACTGTAAAACTGCGCCCTTTGTCTCAGTCAGTTCTTTCCACCACTAACAATGAAAGATTTTTGTGGAATTTGATATTAGCCAGTCTTAATCTGTTCAGACGTGTGAAATTTTGGTACGTCTAGGCTAGAACAAAATTGTTATCCTTTGTCTAACACCATGCAGCAGTGTCCTTTTGAGGAGTCAATACTTCCTAAACCCTAAACTGGTTAATAAATACCTTGCAATTTGTGGGATCTCAAGTTTCATTACCGCGTTCACAACAGTCCTCCACTTGTTCCTATCCTGAGCCAGATTAATTCAGTGCACATCTTGTAGCCTGTTCCTTTAAGGCCCGTCTTAACGTTGTCCTCCTATCTATGTCTAATTCTTCCAATATTTCTTTCTTCTTCGTTTTTCCTCATCAGATACCTGTATACGTTTCTCTTCTCCCCATACGTGCTACACGCACCTCCCAGCTCATGCTTCTTGATATGGCCACCCGAATAATATTTTTTGAGGAATACAGGTCATGAAGCTCCTCACTATGCAATTTTCTCCATTCCTCTGTCACTCCCTCCCACTTAGACCCAAATAGCTACGTTTATGCCCCAATGCCAAGCGTGTCGCGATACGGTAAGTAGAGTGAACTATAAATAAGTAAATCACGCGATATGTCTTCTGGCTTTCACGGCGACAAAATTGTATGAACTCCTCCGGGCTGATAGCCGTGTCGATTTTTTAAAAACCTCCGACGTTTCAGAGACACCCCCTCCCCAGTCTCCATCCTCAGGGAAAGTGATCTGGCCAGATCACTTTCCCTGAGGATGGAGATGGAGTGTGTCTCTGAAACGTCGGAGATTTTCAAACAATTTATATCTGGCCAGATCACTTTCCCTGAGGATGGAGACGGAGTATGTCTCTGAAACGTTGGAGTTTTTAAACAATTGACATTTGGCCAGATCACTTTACCTGAGGATGGAGACGGAGTGTGTCTCTGAAACGTCGGAGGTTTTAAACAGTTGACATCTGGCCAGATCACTTTACCTGAGGATGGAGACGGAGTGTGTCTCTGAAACGTCGGACGTTTTTAAACAATTGACATCTTGCCAGATCACTTTCCCTGAGGATGGAGACGGAGTGTGTCTCTGAAACGTTGGAGGTTTTTAAACAATTGACATCTGGTCAGATTACTTTCCCTGAGGATGGAGACGGAGTGTGTCTCTGAAACGTCGGAGTTTTTAAATAATTGACATCTGGCCAGATTACTCTCCCTGAGGATGGAGACGGAGTGTGTCTCTGAAACGTCGGAGTTTTTTAAATAATTGACACGTCTATCAGCCGGAGAAGAGTTCGTATAAATCACAAATTCCATGTTCAATGGACTTTCCGTAAGCATTACTGACTTCGGTGATATGGAACAAAAATTGTGTTTGTTCAGTGGTAACTGGAGGGTTGCAGAGCCACTTAACAGGGCAAACACGTCAGATTGGCTGAGGTTCGACTGCGTTTTATAGCTTTTGAAACGTCTGGGCTTCGGTGAAAACTCGGTGCTTAACAGTCAACGGCGATCAACTTTCGAATGTAGAAAAAAGGCATTCCATACATGATGCACGTAACTGCCGGAGTGCGCCTTTGTCCAGCTGAGTGGTTGCGAACGTAGACCCTGAAGAAACATAGTCTGACTACTCAATGTCGTAAAAATTTCCAGTATTGCAGGTCCTAAATTTTTCTGAACCCTTATAACAATATTTAAACTTCTAAAGCAGTACGTTTCAAATTTCTGGGTACCACCGCCCCCCTGCGGGTTCTCTCTAATTCTGTGGAACGCCCTCTCCACTACAGAACCTTAAGTCGCGTAGCATTTAAAGTTGAATAATTACAGAAAAAACACGTATTTAGACCTCAAAAATCTAGAAAATTAACTCTAAATTAATTAAAAACTTGTATCTTCATAGCAGTTATGGCCATAAAACTGAGATTGTGGAAAAGGTAAAGCTATCCCTATACAGGGATGGACAGATCCCTAGGGTTACAGGAGGCTGAGGCTCCCAGATTTTCAGACGGTCGGCACATGAAGGTGGTAAGGTTGTCAGTCCTCCACACCGGCCGCCTTTACCCGCCAGGAAATATTCCTGATACTCATTTCTATTAGAAGCTGAGTGGACCCCAGGACCACAGTGCGGCCGGAAGGTTTATGTTAACGAAACATTCCAGTGACATCATCGGGAATCGAACCTGCGGCCTTCCGGCTTGTAGCGCAGTGCCTCAACCAACTGCGCCATCACGTGCCCCAAGACTGTGAAAAACCTCAAGAAAAAACTTTATGTTTTACTGGGCAGAATATACTGTGTTGTGCCATTGTTGTAGAAAAAGATATTTTGTTCAATATTAAAAGTGTCCAATACAAATTTCACTGTTCCAAGGTACGATAGGAAGACGAAAATAATGTCCCGTACCCTTGTCCGTGCCTCAGAAAACCTTAGCCTCCCGCGGACCACGCTTTGAGATCCACATATGTACTTACATATACCTCCCGCCTTAAAACGAACCTCTCTACACATTTCCACACCAGAGTACTTTCATGTTTTCAGTATAATTCTAAACAAGAGCATTGTTTCTCCAAAGCAGCCTCAAACGTTTTCTCTCCTGCGTTCTCTGTGTGGTACGAACTGGTTCCTTGTTTATAATTTATAGGAATTCCAGGCATCAAAGGTTAATAAGTCTGAGCAGAGCACAGTGGGTCTTGTTTGCAGTAGAAAGTACTGACGGACGCACGAAGAGGGGTTTATTGAGTGAGAGACTGCTCTGTGTGTGTGTGTGTGTGTGTGTGTGTGTGTGTGTGTGTGTGTGTCCGCGTAACTAATTTTGCCCTCTCGTGTTTTTCTGACTGCCTGCGATCTCATCACTCTAATGCATATATGTACGCTATCCACATATACGAATATTAAAACAGCGAAATTTGGTTGCTGCAGTTGCTGGACGTGTGGGTGTGAGGTGCGCTTCAGGGTGAATTTAAAGATTTATATAGTCTGTAGGTACGTAAAGGTAAAGCAATCCCCACTACAGGCCTGGACAGGCCCTGAGGGTTCCAGGAGGTTGAGGCTCCCAGATTTCTACACAATCGGCACGTGAAAGTGGTAAGGTTGTCAGCCCTATGCACCGGCCGCCTTTACGCCCAGGAAATATTCCTGGTACTTATTTCTGTTAGAGGCTGAGTCGACCCCAGGTCCGTAGTGCGACTGAAAGGAATATGTTAATAAAAAATTCCACTGACACCATCGGGAATCGAACCCGCGACCTGCCGGTTCGTAGCGCAGTGCCTCAACCAACTGCGCCACCGCGACCCCTTCTGTAGATACGTAGGCCTACGAAATTTTTAGAGGAAGTTGCTGCCTCCACCTTCAATGTATAAGAAAACTGGTTCAGTTTAAGAACATAGTACCCAATGGGAACGATATTTTAACCCTTTAAAGACGAAGACTATCTGTTTTGTATAAGGACTCAGTGCGTACCGCGCTGTAAACACTCTCCACTTCGGTTATAAAAACCAATCTCTTAATGTTTTATAAGGCAAAAGTTGCTGTTTGTTCTGAGATCCGTACAAAACACATAAACGCAATGTGGGCACCACGTAGAATTTTTTAATATTAAACCTGGTGGTACGTAAAGTTACCGCTAGGCTTTAAAAGGTTAATGCAGTTAAATATCGGGATGGACAAAGTTAATAAAGTGTCCCCAAGCAAGTAACAAAGTAACAAATAACTGCATGCAGCAAAGTTTTTACGAGGAAACTCTGGGTTCTGAGAAAAAATTCGAAATTTCCTAACCACCTGATTATCTGTAGGCTTTCGAAAACGGAAAGAGTTCCACATATCTGCGTTTTTGACTACGCGAATTTTTCGTCTCAGTTCTACATTCCAAATAAGTTAAATATGGCCATTATGCTTTTAGACAGACGTTCTGACGGCAGGATGCAGGCATCAGTCCGTCTTTTCAATCGCAACGTCACGAGTTTCATTGTGTTAGATATGTACTGTGCGCACTGAAACCTAGTGTCACATGATTACACAACCAAATGCTGCACGGATTTCGTTATTTACATCGCAGGGTGTCCTTTTTATACTGTCCAATATCATGACACGTGTCGCGGGAAGTCCCGAGAGAAGTCGGCTTTCTGAGCGGTGAATCTTCCCTACACAGAGACATCCTGTGTTTAGGTTAAATGCGAGAATTATATTGCGGTGTCTGTGAATTGCTTAGCACTGTTTTCTGTAGGTTGCCGAGATCACAGAACAACAGACACTTTAGAACCCTCTTCATATTCCGGTCACTGTGTACATAATAATTATATTTTTTCATCATTATCCTCTGTTCCTTCATATAGATTCCTGCACAAAATTCATTATAAATACTCATTATATATTTTATACTACATTAAAAGCGTACAGGCGAAAACGAGCCTGAATTATACGCATAAAGATCCAGCCCTTACCGCGCAGTAAACACACTCCGTTTCGGTTATAAAAAGCAGGCAATTAATGCTGTATAGGGAAATAACCGCTGTTTGTTCTGAGATCCACACAAAACACATAAACACACTGTGTGGGCAGAACGTAGAATTTGTGAATGTTAAACCTGGCGGTACATATAGTAGCCACTGGGCTTTAGACGGTTGCAGACAAAAATTAACGTTAATTATACGTAAAGATTCATCTCGTACCGGGCAGTAAACACACCCCGTCTCGGTTATAAAAACCAATCAGTTAGTGCTGTATAGGGAAATAATCGCTGTTTGTGCTGTGATCCACACAAAGCACATAAATACACTGTGTGGGCAGAACGTAGAATTATATGTATAAAGATTCAGCCCTACCGCGCAGTAAACCCACTGCGTCTCTGTTATAAAAACCAGCCAGTTAATGCTGTACAGGGAAATAATCGCTGTTTGTTGTGAGATCCACACAAAACACATAAATACACTGTGTCGGCAGAACGTAGAATTATATATATATATATAAAGTCCCAGTCCGTACCGCACAGTAAACACACACCGTCTCGGTCATAAAAACCAGCCAGTTAATGCTGTATAGGGAAATAATCGCTGTTTGTTCTGAGATCCACACAAAACACATAAATACTCTGTGTGGGCAGAACGTAGAATTATATGCATAAAGACCCAGCCCGTACCGCGCAGTAAACACTCCGTCTCGGTTACAAAAACCAGTCAGTTAATGCTATATAGGGAAATAATCGCTGTTTGGTCTGACTATCTGGGTGGTGTAAGTGATGTTTCTGTATGTCGTCTTGTTTTTGTTAAATCCGTTTATATAAATCTTTCCAAGGGCATAAATTTCGATTTCTGCCTCCTGACATTTTGAAAAGCAAAGTGTACTCAAGACCAGCTATGTTATCTGCTCGTACGTGGCAGTAATACGCAGAGAAATGTGAGGGGCTGTGAATTAATTTACTGCTGAAACAACGCGGGGCGTGTTGAATATTTCGTCCTGAATTGTACATAGACTTGACTGCAGCCCGACAGGTGACACTCATAAACAATTTTGAGAAGCTTTAGTGGAGAAACTGAACACATGAATGATACTGCCTGTAAAGTACATTTCCAACGCATGGAAAAGAACGTTGGAAAAATGAGAGAAAATCATATTCTGTACTCGCATTATTAAAGATTTATGGCACAGTGGTAACAATGAGTACCGCTTGCCTGGATATTCGCACTTCCGCATTTCATGCACAGAGTACGTTTGTGTTTCTTTTTTGCCTGAATAAATGCTAATCTTATTACTGAACTTCACCCAAACGAGGCTTGTAATGTGGATGTGTTCTGAGTCGTGTAGAAACCAGGCTTGCACATGTTGTATCCTAGGCACAAGCTTGGCCCTCTGGCGAGGAGCAGCTGTACTGTGTGCGTGTAATAACACTGTCGGAATAAAAAATGGAATGGGGTATTTTTCAGTAGCTGATATTTGCCAAAAAATCAAGAAATGTTTTGCTTTTTATGGAACCTGGAACTTCATTTCCGTCTTCACAAAAGCCCTCCACTGGACCCTATACAAAACAGAAAAATCCAATTCATACTCGTCTTCTATGCTTGGATCTACCAAGTTGTCTCCTCCCTGCTTTGCTTACAATTAAAATTGCATGCTTATCTCGTACACCACAATCGTGCTACATGCCCAGTCGATTTTACCGCCTTAATTTATTATTATTATTATTATTATTATTATTATTATTATTATTTCTTACTGCAATTGGGTTTTCAGCCGGTGGCAACAGTCTTACACCAGTACAGACACCACACTACAATAACACATACATAAACGGAACAGCACAAATTGCAGTACACGTATTGGCAGTTCACCCACACAATACAATGTGCCTACACTGATGCAATATACCTACATAAGTACAATATACCTACACAAATACCATCTACCCGTACAAATACAATATGCCCACACAATAAAATATACGTACATAAATACAATACAAATACAATATACCCACACAATAAAATATACGTACATAAATACAATACAAATACAATATGCCCACACAATAAAATATACGTACATAAATACAATACAAATACAATATGCCCACACAATAAAATATACGTACATAAATAGAATACAAATATAATATGCCCACACAAACAGAATATACGTACACAAATACAATACAATACTATATCCCCATACAAATACAACGCAATATTCTCACACAAATACAATATACCATATGAAAATTCTGTTAGGAGATTTTAATGCAAAAGTGGGGAGAGAGGATATTTTCAAACCGACTATTGGGAATGAGAGTTTACATCAGGATAGCAACGATAATGGTGTTAGAGTAGTAAACTTTGCCACATCAAAGAATCTAGTTGTTAAGAGCACTATGTTTCCGCACCGAAATATTCATAAATGCACCTGGACCTCTCCTGATGGGAAGACTCACAATCAGATCGATCACATATTGATAGATAGGAGACGGCATTCCAGTATACTCGATGTGCGATCTTTCAGGGGAGCTGACTGTGATACTGATCACTATCTGGTGGTTGCGAAAGTTAGGGAAAGACTGGCAGTAAGTAAACAAGCAGCACAGAAGTTTGATGTAGAGAGATTTAATCTCAAGAAGCTAAGTGAACTAGAGGCTAGGCAACAGTATCAGCTTAAGATCTCAAACAGGTTTGCAGCTCTGGAAAACTTAAATGTTAGTGAGGACATGAATAGGGCTTGGGAAAACATTAAAGAGAATATCAAAATCTCGGCTCAAGAGAGTCTAGGTCTACACGAACGGAAGCAGCATAAACCATGGTTTGATGCAGAATGTGCAGAATTTTTAGATAAAAGGAAGCAGGCTAAAATTCAGTGCTTAAATAATCCAAACCAAATTAATGGAGATAATCTGCACAACGTAAGACGTGAAGCTAGTAGACATTTCAGGCACAAAAAGAAGGAATATCTGAAAGCTAAAATTAATGAAATTGAAACAAACAGTAAGAAGAAGAATATAAGAGACTTGTATAGGGGTATCAATGAGTTTAAGAGGGGGTACCAGCCTAGAAGTAATGTAGTAAAGGATGAGAAGGGTGACCTGGTTGCAGACTCCCACAGTATTTTGGCTAGGTGGAGGAATCATTTCTCCCAGCTGTTGAATATACACGGGGTTAACGATGTTAGGCAGATTGAAGTACACACAGCAGAGCCACTAGTGCCTGAGCCCAGTGCCTTTGAGGTTGAGATGGCTATTGGAAAACTAAAAAGCCACAAATCATCAGGTATTGATCAGATTCCAGCAGAATTGATTAAAGCAGGGGGTAGGATTATTCGGTCTGAAATCCATAAACTTATTATTTCTATTTGGAATAAGGAGGAATTGCCTGAGGAATGGAAGGAGTCGGTCATTGTGCCTATTTATAAGAAGGGTGATAAGACAGATTGCAATAACTATCGAGGCATATCACTTTTGTCGACTACGTACAAAATTCTATCCAACATCCTTTTGTCAAGGTTAACTCCATATGCAGAGGAAATTATTGGGGATCATCAGTGTGGATTTCGACGTAACAGGTCAACGACTGATCATATATTCAGCCTTCGTCAAATGCTTGAGAAAAAATGGGAATACAATGAGGCAGTTCATCAGCTATTTATAGACTTCAAGAAAGCCTATGATTCAGTTAGGAGGGAGGTCTTGTATAATATTCTCATTGAGTTCGGTATTCCCATGAAACTAGTAAGGTTAATAAAAATGTGCCTAAGTGAAACATATAGCAGAGTTCGGGTAGGCAAACATCTGTCTGACACGTTCCCTATTAAGAATGGCTTGAAACAAGGAGATGCTCTGTCGCCATTGCTTTTCAACTTTGCTTTAGAATATGCCATTAGGAGGGTTCAGGCAAACCAGGAGGGCCTGAAATTGAATGGTACACATCAGCTTCTGGTTTATGCTGATGATGTTAATATATTGGGCGGAAGCGTACATAGCATAAAGAAAAATGCAGAAGATTTAATTATTGCTAGTAAGGAGATTGGTCTAGAAGTAAATGCTGAGAAAACTAAGTACATGGTCATGTCTCGAAACCAGAATGCACGACACAATCACAACATAAATATAGATAATAAATCCTTTGAAAGGGTGGAAGAATTCAAATATTTGGGAGCAACCCTAACGAATCGAAACTCCATTCATGAAGAAATTAAGAGCAGATTGAAGTCGGGGAATGCTTGCTATCATTCGGTGCAGAATCTTTTGTCTTCCAGGTTGCTATCCAAAAACACAAAGATTAGGGTATACAGAACTATAATTTTACCTGTTGTTCTGTATGGATGCGAAACTTGGTCTCTCACACTGAGGGAGGAACAAAGACTGAGGGTGTTCGAGAATAGGGTGCTGAGGAGGATATTTGGGCCTAAGAGGGACGAGGCGACAGGGGAGTGGAGAAGACTACATAACGAGGAACTTAATGACCTGTACTCATCACCAAATATTATTCGGGTAATCAAATGGAGAAGACTGAGATGGGCGGGGCATGTGGCACGTATGGGGGAGGAGAGAGGTGCATACCGGATTTTGTTGGGGAGACCCGAGGGAAGGCGACCACTTGGGAGACCCAGGCGTAGATGGGAGGATAATATTAAGATGGACATTCGGGAAGTGGGATGGGAGGACATGAACTGGATTGATCTGGCTCAGGATAGGGACAGGTGGCGGGCTCTTGTGAATGCGGTAATGAACCTTCGGGTTCCATAAAATGCGGGGAATTTCTTGACTAGCAGAGAAACTGTTAGCTTCTCAAGAAGGCCTCTGCTCCATGGAGTTAGTTAGTTAGTTAGTTAGTTTGTTGAGGGCTGAACGTCATACAGCTTGTTGTTGTGCAGCTTTGTATAGTCTCCTGTTGCTTGTTTCTTTTGGGTCCGTTCTGGATAAGACTTTGGTGTCCTTCAGTATGCCTAAATACAGGCTCTTGTTTGGATACTGGTTGGTGTAGAGTCTTATTTTATATAATAAAACCACGTTTTCACATTACGCCCGTAAATGTACTGTTATGCATTCTCATATGAACAGTTGGGCATTTCTTGGTCAAATTTTCACGAAACACACAAATGCTGAACAGCATTACGTGCCGGTCTCTTGTCGCGAATTTTACCCAAATGGGACAACAAGTGTGCAAAGTACGAACGGGTATTTGTTTGCACCCGTAAGTAAAGTATGGCTTTAAGTGCGCCGATTTGCACGAAAATTAAAATTGCATAACAAATTATTCAGGTTATCTTCTGTAATTAATTTTTTTACCTCGTAAAACTTTAAAAAAAGGTGAAAATTTTATTTACTCCTTTAATTGTGACCATAAATAAAAATATTTTCGAGAAAGTCACGTGTGTTGGACAAGCATTTGTAAATAACTCCTATATGAAATTTTATGAAAATCCGACAAACCCTTTAGCCACTCACAGACAGATGGACAGACGGACAGACCACACAAGGCTTTCCGTTTGCTTCTTAAAGGACACCTATTAATATCTCGGAATTACAGAAGCTCCTCTTAAAATTTTCTTACAGTTTGTTTTGTGATTTACGTTATAAAGCGGGGACAGTCGTTCCTCTTAATTCTGGTACCCACTTGCCGCAACACGCAGTGTCAAGTCCCAGAAAGACTGCAAAGTAAGTGCTTAAGGTCGTATAAATTTCAGAGCTCATAAAGTCAGAAAATGTTTTTATTCACATAATTTCTGATATCCCCTTTTCATGTAAGTACGAAAAACTCAGAATTCAGCTCATAAAATCCGTGACCTTTTCTGTAGAGTTCCATGGAATCCATTTCAGGAAAAGCAATACCCGTCTATTGGAATGAGGTGATCTAGAAATGAAAGAACGTGGGTTTCATAAAGATCTGTAAGATGCGGGCTGCTATACACTGCAGCCGTTGTGTTTGGAATTTCCTGCAAAGCGTAGAGAGTATTTTGCGGGAAGGAATAAAGTTGAACTCTGTACGCGTAACTGCACTGTGCTGGGTGCTGTGAAGATGAGCCACAGACACCTGAATAAGGGAATGTGTCGCTATGCAGTGGCTACTTTATGTACCGCCAGGTTTAACATTCAGAAATTCTACGTTCTGCCCACACAGTGTGTTTGTGTGTTTTGTGTGGTTCTCAGAACAAACAGCGATTATTTCCCTATACAGCATTAACTGACTGGTTTTTATAACCAAGACGGAGTGTGTTTACTGCGCGGTACGGACCGAATCTTTATGCATATAATTCTACGTTCTGCCCACACAGTATATTTATGTGTTTTGTGTGGATCTCAGAACAAACAGCGATTATTTCCCTATACAGCATTAACTGACTGGTTTTTATAATCGAGACGGAGTGTGTTTACTGCGCGGTACGGACCGAATCTTTATGCATATAATTCTACGTTCTGCCCACACAGTGTGTTTGTGTGGATCTCAGAACAAACAGCGATTATGTCCCTATACAGCATTAACTGACTGGTTTTTATAACCGAGACGGAGTATGTTTACTGCGCGGTACGGACCGAATCTTTATGCATATAATTCTATGTTCTGCCCACACAGTGTGTTTATGTGTTTTGTGTGGATCTCAGAACAAACAGCGATTATTTCCCTATACAGCATTAACTGATTGCTTTGTATAAATGAGAGGGTGTGTTTACTGCGCGGTGCGGTCTGAATATTTCCCTATACAGCATTAACTGATTGCTTTGTATAACCGAGACGGAGTGTGTTTACTGCGCGGTAGGAACTGAGCCTTTACATGTAAGTCACATTACTCTTATAAATACTTCAAGTGTGTGCATAAATTGTAGGCCAACACGCTATTACATGTATCAGCTGCACTGCAATCAGCAGCTCTGCTTCAAGTTACTTCAGCGGTATAATTTTACCTGATAAAAGTATTCTCCTTGTTATGATATAGAATTTTGGAGACCTAGTCGCAGATGGAATAACGATATTAAAATGAACCTTAAAGAAAAATTTTGTCATGATGCGAGCTGTAAGTGGCCTGCTGATAGTACTCTGACCACAAAATCTCGATCTCAGGATTGTACATTCCTTCATTCTAACGTCTGCAGTGACTCAGGGTATGGCCTGCTGGCGGTCTCTTTAAATAGGGCAGTGAGATTAAAATTCAAGAAAATACCAAAACGCACTCTATTGCAATATAAAGGTTTTTTTACAATTAAAGCACTAGAACTCCTACATGTTTCGACCCTGTATGAGTCACCTTCAGGCAGTGTATATCTGTATTTGTATAAGTGGTAAATTATAAACCATAAAACAAGTTAAAAATTACAAAAACACTAATCAGCAATAAATGCACAAAGAGAGTTTTATCATCAATTGTAACACACTCCTACATGTTTCGACCCTGCTGGGTCATCTTCAGGTAGAACTTTTTTGTTTTTATTACACTAAGGTTGCACTTTATAGCTGAGTGAGAAAGTGCTACGTTTTTTGTGGAGGCGTGAACTCTCTGCGGTCCGGGCCTGCAGGCCAGCACCACAGAGAGTTCACGCCCCCAGTACACAGTCAACAGCACATTCTCACTCAACTATATAGTGCAACCTTAGTGTAACGATAACAAAAGAAGTTCTCCTTGAAGATGACCCAGCAGGGTCGAAACATGTAGGAGTTTGTTACGATTGATGATAAAACACTCTTTGTGCACTTGTTGGTGATTAGTGTTTTTGTACAATATAGTGCACGAACATGGTACACATTAAAAGTTAAAAATTGTATTAAAATCTTTTGCTATCTTGAAGTTGGTGCTGTGTAAGTAAGTAAGACTGATGACGTATTCTTTGTGAAATGGATCTGACGTATATGTGGAGTACTGCACTCATTCAAATATTTGCAGCAGCGTGTGTATGATCCCATTGTTGGTACGGTACCTACAGTGGGGTCATATAAAATTGTATATTATTTTATCTCTTTATAATCTACGTTTTATAATATATTTATTTATACACCCTGAGGATGGCCCAAAAATAGTCGAAACATATGAAGTTGTAGTGCTTTAATTGTGAAAAACCTTGTATTGTAATATTGCGAATTTTCTGGTCTTTTCTTGAATTTTAAGAATCAGTTCACGGATATGAATGCCATAGGATACGTTAATAAGGCTGCGGGTTCAATAAAACGATGATGAATGTCTTGCTTGCGCAAGCGAGTATTGTCTTCTTAAACATGATTCACGTATCTCGTGGAATTTTCAAATTTTTACTCTCGTGGGCCTTCACAATTATGAAACAGGTACCTGATATTCAAACGTACAACAAATGCTTGTTCTGTGGGCCGATACAAAGGTCCGTAATTGTTAATGTCAGGGGAACTCAACGGTGACCATATAAACATTAATTAAACAGCAACAAATGCCTGGCGGTCACGTTTTATTTACTGCTCCACAAACGCAGAGTAAATCAGACGGTCGGAATATGGATTTTGAAATATTACCAACAATGAGTCCCGCGCCGATGCTATTTACTTTGTCGGTGCACACTGAGTCCAGTAAACAAGTCGCTAAAGAGAACAACGTGCAATATGTTGCGTCGTAAAACGCAACCGCCCTGGTCGGAAGAACGCACCTTCTCTCAGGTGTACTACAGCGCGGGCCCGCTCAGCTTTGCATGCGGTGCGGGCAACTTCGGAAAATTTGGTCTGCATCCGGACAACATGAAATTCGATACCCAGAATAAGGAATCGATTAGTATAAACATAATTCTACGTGTAATTTTACGTGCACTTTTTTGTATACACCACGTAGATAAAAATATTCCGATAGTAATGGGAAAACTTATAAAAATACATGGGCAGAGGAGACGTGCATACAGGATTTTGGTGGGGAGACCTGAGGGAAGTAGACCATTTGGAGGACCCAGGCGTAGATGGGAGTATAATAATAAAATAGATCTTTAACAAGCGGGATGGGGTTGTGGACTGGATTGATCTGACTCAGGATAGGGAGACTGGGGGGGGGGCTGTTGTGAATGCGGTAATGAACCTTCTGGTTTCATAAGATGCGGGGAATTCTTTGACTAACTGAGGAAATTTTAGCTTCTGAAGAAGGACTCTGCTCCATGAAGTTAGTTAGTTAGTTAGTTAGTTAGTTAGTTAGCTAGATAGTTAGTGAGTGAGTTAATAAAAGATACAATTCACAACACAGCTAGTGTGTACCTATTTTTAGAAAAATTTTACGAAATGAATTACTAATGTAATGAGTGTCTTCGTAAATAAACAGCCTATGAGTTTTGAAAGTTGCTTCGGCATTCTTCAGGTGGGCCTGGGAAAGGGACAAAGCACGCTGCGTTGCTGGCAAAAGATTTGTTCGCGAGCCAAGGCTGTAGCAGATGTCAGCTGCTTCTTGCTGGTGCGTCCGTGATCGCTACTTGTGAAATCAGAACTGGAGATTTCACATCACTTCTTTGGACTCGCTGACTGACTAATCAATCAACCAATCCCATGGCGCAAGATTCTACTTGCAGAATCGATAAGCAATCAGCTGGTCGTGACACTGTCGCCTAGGGAAGCCGGAAGCATGTACAGAATTCAAGTTCTCAACAGTAAGGTGCATATATCGTGTCTGTAAATGTCTTAGTGGCTGGGGACTTACAGGCACTTCGGCAACAAATCTTATGTGCGCCTGTTTATGAATATTTCGTTTTGTTATTAAAATATGTTTATTAACCGTTTAAATACGAAGCTTATCTGTTTTATATAAGGACTCAGGTCGTACCGCGCTGTAAACACTCAACACTTCGGTTATAAAAACCAATCTCTTAATGTTTTATAAGGCAAAAGTTGCTGTTTGTTCTGAGGTCCGTACAAAACACATAAACGCAATGTGGGCACCACGTAGAATTTTTTAATGTTAAAGCTGGCGTTATGTAAAGTTACCGCTAGGCTTTAAAAGGTTAATAACAGCTTAATTAAAAATGAAATTTGTCTGAGTGTGGCCTACTGAGGTGAGCTGGGGGAGTGGGAGAATTGACTTCGCATCTCGGTTATTAAAGCGCTGGCTTAGCAGCGCAGTGTTCGGTAATAGAACATGCACAGGGACGTCTATAATGTGAAATGTTCACACCGCTTTATTTGAGCACTCAGGTGAAGGAGATAAGACGAGCGTCGCGTTTTAACACATGTGGGAATAAGGGGAAATACAAACTTAATTTATTTTGAAGATCCCAAGGGAAATCGGAAAAGCATTCTGGTCCTGTATACGGAGAGGGGCAGCTCTACGTATGTTAGCTTTGGGCAGGGGACACTCAAAATTAATATCTTTTGTGATGCCAGGTTATTGGGTCCATGTGTGTTAAAAATTTATATAGTGTATTAGGAATGGGAAGCCAGGAATTTTTAGGGGAATTCCATTTAAAATTACGCTGAAATACCATAACAGTGCATTCCTTGTCACATTATTGGATATCGACCATATATATATATATGGCCGTGTAGGGCATGTTACATAAAATTCATGTTATCGGCTATGTTAGCTACGCGAGGGAATGAATCTTTATAAATCCTGCACACTAAATATCGTTTTTTATACGCCACATTTATTTACTTGCAGGTTAATGCAAGTAGCAGATCAGATGGAATAGACTGTGTATCTCTGCTTTTGTCTACGCGTGGGTTAAACCTACGATATTCAATATCAAGACATAATGTCACAAAATTAGTAATATTAGTATTACATCCATAAGGTCTCTGTCATTTTGCATCGCGACGTTCAGCACCAGTGATTAACACCCAAACAAATATAGATCACGAGCCACAAAATGAACAACATAGTTCTCGATTGTTACGCTAGGCAGCAGGAGGATCGAGTCTCAGTATTTCGAAGGAAAGTACGTCCTTCGTTGTTTAAGATTCGAGGAACCATGGAAGTAGATTTCTTTGCAGTGACTATCTTCCTTGTTTGTTCTGGAAATCCTGTCGGAGAGGCACTGAGATTTTAACTTGAAACAGATATTAATTATAACTTGTAGCTGCTATTTGTTTAAAAATAATTTGGCGCCGTTCCGTGAAACGTAGTAATTAGACTGTAAGTATGGATATGATTTGGGGCACTTTGGCGTTGCAGTTTCAAGTGTTATTCTATAATTTTCTGTGAACAGCATTGGCTGTTTGATCTCCTGTAATGATAACTCACTCTGTTCTCTGTGCGGTAGGAACCGAATTTTTATGCGAGTACATTCAGAAGAACTTGAGGTTTCAGCGGTTTTGTATGTATTAGCGGCAAACAGGGGGGCGTTTGAACTATGTGTTAGACTCCACCGCAAACTCTCTTTGTTGACAAACGCTCTACTGACGTACAAACGTAGCGACTTTTACCATTTAGCTTGGAACACGTGAAGAGGTTTTCCTGACTGTGCGGGTTGCATGTCGCCTGGTAATGACGCCTAATTATGCCGCTCGTTACTTAGCTAGATACGGGAACTCTTCACATCTTCGTTCTCATTCCAGTCTGTGTAAATTAGGAAATGCGGCTTTTAGGAGTTCAATTGATTTAGAGATTGTTGATCTTCCAACATACGACGAAAATCGTGTCTGGTGCAGAAAACAACAGTCTGCACCAACATACCAAATTAAGCATGGTGCAGAAAACAACAGTCTGCACCAATATACCAAATTAAACCTGGTGCAGAAAGCAACAGTCTGCACCAATATACCAAATTAAACCTGGTGCAGAAAGCAACAGTCTGCACCAATATACCATATTAAACCTGGTGCAGAAAACAACAGTCTGCACCAATATACCAAATTAAGCCTGGTGCAGAAAGCAACCGTCTGCACCAACATACCAAATTAAGCATGGTGCAGAAAACAAGTCTGCACCAACATACCAAATTAAGCATGGTGCAGAAAACAACAGTCTGCACCAACATACCAAATTAACCTGGTGTAGAAAACAACAGTCTGCACCAATATACCCAATTAAGCCTGGCGCAGAAAACAACGGTCTGCACCAATATACCAAATTAAGCATGGTGCAGAGAAAACAGTCTGCACTAACATACCAAATTATGCATGGTGCAGAAAACAACAGTCTGCACCAATATATCAAATTAACCTGGTGCAGAAAACAACAGTCTGCACCAATATACCAAATTAAGCATGGTGCAGAGAAAACAGTCTGCACTAACATACCAAATTAAGCATGGTGCAGAAAACAACAGTCTGCACCAATATATCAAATTAACCTGGTGCGGAAAACAACAGTCTGCACCAACATACCAAATTAAGCATGGTGCAGAAAACAACAGTCTGCACTAATATATCAAATTAAACCTGGTGCAGAAATCAACCGTCTGCACCAATATACCAAATTAAGCATGGTGCAGAAAACAACAGTCTGCACCAATATACCAAATTAAGCATGGTGCAGAAAACAACAGTCTGCACCAATATACCACATTAAACCTGGTGCAGAAAGCAACCGTGTGCACCAATATACCAAATTAAACCTGGTGCAGAAAGCAACCGTCTGCACCAATATACCAAACTGTCGCATCACGTTTGGCTGTTATTCAGCGGGTTCCATCTTGAAATTTTGGCTGACTGAACGTTGTGAATCTGTTGCCGTGTTCCTCAGGCCTTCACGCGAGTGGTAAGGTTTTGCGCCTAACTGAGCCACGACACAGGCGGTCCGCGGCTCTTCCGTCTACTAACTAATAATTCTGTAATTTGACATTATTTAAGATATCGTTAAATAAAAATAAATGTTACATTACGAATATATTTTATGAATCTCTCTTGCACCGACTTTTGGCTAATTTGGATAAAAAGTGTGGACACTATAGGCTGTTTTTAAGGAGTGTCGGGTGCAGCGCAGTCGGTATAGCGACTGCGTTACGGGTTGAGAGATCCAAGGATCGAATCCCGTCAGGGGCAGCAGATTTTCTCTTGTTTAAACCGTCCCGCCTGTCTAAGGGGCCCACCCAGCCTCGTATTCAATAGATATCGAGTTGTTTCTGACGGTAAAAGCAGCCGGAGCGTCAAACTAACTACTCATCTCCATCTAGTGCCGTGGTTAAGAATGAGCGGGGCGGTACCTCTAGTTCTTCTGTAGGCCTTCGAAGTGTGGAGAGGGAAACTTCACAGTGTTTACACGTAGTAAAGTATGGCTGTCACCGCACCGATTTTCACAAAACTCACACTTGTGCAACTGCGTTAAGTGGAAGTCTGCTATACCAGGTTTTATCCAAATCGGTCAAGAAGTTTGGAAAAGTTCGGCTAGAAATTTATTTACAACCTTAAATAATATATAATAAATAATAACAATAATATATAATAAATAATAATAGTAATATATAATAAATAATAAGTAATAAACAAACATAATAATAAAATAAATATATATAATGATATATAATAAACTTAAACCTTAAATAAAGTAAGGCTTAGATGATTTTAACGAAAATTATGCTGTCCCGAGAACCTTCATACCGAATGTAATGAAAATCCGACAATCAGTTTGGTAGTTGATCCTACGTAACAGACGGACGGACGGACAGACGGGCAGACAGACAGACTTGGTCTCCACATAAGGCGTTCTATGTTTTAATTTGTAAAGACGGCGTAAAATGCAGTTCCTGCCCGACAGACAACAGAATATCTCCGGTATAAGGAACAACCATTACTGTTGTCACGTAGACAGTAGCTGTTTGTTGTGTGAATCACATGAAACACTTAAGTGCATTATGGGCACGGACGGTAGCTACCTAATGTTAGAGCAGGTGGCTCATACAGCGAACTGCTGTGCTTCAAAGCGGTAAGCAATTAAGAACATTACAAATGTAGATTTTAGTGCACTGCGTAAACAGTCGGAGCTGTTCGATGTGGGTTCATCTCGCTGTTTGCCTTAGACAGCCCATCCACTGGGATTAGCTCCAGCTGGTTTAGTGCTCTCAGATCTGTAAGACTCCAGTCAGCCCTCTCTAGTAGTAGAGACGTAAGATGTATTTGTGTTGCAGACACTGACATGACAGTTACAAATGAGCAAACACGAGTACATGTTCTTCTGCCGGTGTGTGGTTACTTTCCGTCTCGGTATCACTGCGTGTAATAACCACAGCTGTAAATCGCAACCTCTAACCTACCACGAAGTGCAGAGCTGAGTACAAGTATAGTTCTATTCCATCTTTAACCTCGGCGCGAGGTGGGGTTGGTGGTTTGCGCCACGCCGGGCCGCTTTTCTCCTAGGAAAGAGACTTGGTAGTCATTATACAGGGGGCTGGATGGGTCTGGACGGGTGCGGGAAATCTCACTTCCACCGGGATTCGATCTCCGGACTCTCCAGCCTGTAGCGAGTAGTTTTACCGACTGAGTTATCCCGGCCCACAACCGTAGGGAAGTAAAACACAGAAATTAATGAATTAAAAGTTACTGAGAATTAAAAGAATGAAGGTGTTTGTACTAAGGTTGAACCCAAAAATATTATTACAGCTTTTCAAAATTTCTTATATTTCAAACTGTGCTGTTTGCCGGAGATGTCAGTTGGCAGGTTTATATTGCGTCGATGATGGATGAGTAAATACCATTGATGGACCGATTCTGACAGACGAAGACCGAAGTACGAGGAGAAAACCTCTTCCAGTGGCACTTTTCACGCATAAAATGCCAGAAGCACTGATTTTGAATCGAACCCAAGCCTCCGCAGCTGGACAGTATTTTAACAGTCGTGCTGCTGTGCGTATGGGCAAGGGGATGGATATCGTTCTGATTGGTCTGCTGTATAAATCAGAATAACTGCATTCACAAACACCCACATTGAAGGGCTGTAAATGAAACAAGGCAATTTAGATGAAAAAGCAACAGTCTGCGGTGACCAGCAGGAGTAAGTCCGCTTTCCATGTTACCACTGCCCTCCAAAGCATTAAAGGCCCACGCTGTCCAGGTCAGATTTACACGCTTATAGGAACTACGTAAGGCGTCGTTGAACATGGACTCCAAATAACCGTCTTCTGGAGTTTATATCGTTTAGTGTAATATGTAGATTTCTGGCGTTTCAGAGGAACTTCTTGCAGTCTTCTTCAAGGTGACCAGTTTTAGTTCAGGTGGCTAGTGTGTGTGAGAGATGAGAAATTGCCCATTTTTTTATGGACGTTTCCAAGGCACTGTCCAGTACGAGATACGGAAATGGCAGACGGGACAGTCTTACCTTACGTTTATGTGTAAGAAAGGCCTGCTGTGACATTGTAATCAATAAAGTGATGGTGAATTCAGGATGTCGCTCTTGTTTCCCGCGCTGTTCGCGTGATAAAATAAGAAAACCTCATGTGATATATGCGATGTGTTGCGTGTTGCAGCGTCCCACAAGAGATGCGAGATGGAACGCTGAGGTACAGTCAATGCCAAATGTTTGACCGGAATTATTCAGCACTGTTGGTGCAGGTGGAGACGGAAGAAGACTTGGATCGTCTGAAACAGCAAGTATCTGCCAGCAATCTGTCTTTCTCAACCACAGGATGTTTGTATGGATGGAACTTCGATTACACAGAGTATGCAACCACCATAGTCACTGAGGTAGGTCAGGGTCTGCTTATCTTTTCTGCCTTGTTTGTAAGCTGTTATATATTTGCCCTGGTTATGGTTCGTCCCCCTGTTAGTGCCCCTATACACGTGTAATAGCGTAAACCTCAATGAAAGACTAACACTCAGATTAGGAAAGTAAATCATACTTCTGTGATTAAAAGGAAAGACACGAAGTGATGACTGGAATTTATACTTAGTTATGCTGTCAGTCGTTACGTTTATACAGTGTCGGTGGTAGACGGATGGATGAGTATGGAGTAGTGGTGGAATGATACTGACAACACGGAAACCGAGAGGATTAGAATCACATGTAAAAATCTACCGCAATACTTGCACATTGCTTTAACAGCTGTGGTTACCACTTATGTTGGTAAGATTAGGAAGTACAAAAAAACTTTAAACACCAACGAATGCACAAAGAGTTTTTTCGTCAATTATAACACACTCCTACATGTTTCGACCCTGCTGGGTCATCGTCAGGGAGAAACTTTCCGTTGTCGTTACACTAGGTTGCACTATACAGTTAAGCGAGAATGTGCTGTTGACTGTGCACTGCGCCGTTTATGGAGGCGTGAACTCTTTGTAGTCTCTTTGTAGTCACGCCTCCATAAACGGAACTCTTTCTAGTCTCTTTGTAGTCACGCCTCCATAAACGGCGCAGTGCACAGTCAACAGCACATTCTCGCTTAACTGTATAGTGCAACCTAGTGTAAGGACAACGTAAAGTTTCTCCCTGAAGATGAGCCGGCAGGGTCGAAACATGTAGGAGTGTGGTATAATTGATGAAAAAACTCTTTGCGCATTCGTTGGTGTTTAAATTTTTTTTTATAATTTAGTGCACGGACATGGAACACATTAAATTAGGAAGTACCTTTGATTATACACTTGTGTGTGTGTTCTCTTAGGTCGGCAGCAGGGAAAAGAAAAAGCAAGTCATACTAATGTATCAATTTATACAATTATTGTAGATTAAAAAGTAAATTCATCAAATTTGGGTTTGTGGGCCTTCGGGGTCAAGGTCTGCCTACTGGGGAATATTCTGCTGTTGAAGAAAGTCGAAACTATCCGGGAGCATCGATCGGATTTTTTTAGTAGGGGGGCTGCTTAAGATTTGCTTCCAAACTGAAAAACATAAATCAAATTTTGCATGTAGTTTGAGTGAAAACTCGCAAAGAGGTTGGTCGTATTTGGTGAGGTTACTCTGTGTGCACCAGTGCTTCAAAATTCAAAAACTGAATCTATAGCACGCAGCGTACGTATGTGTTTTATGTGGGTCTCAGAACAAACAACGATTATTTCCCTATACAGCATTAACTGATTGGTTTTTATAACGGAGACGGAGTGTGTTTACTGCGCGGTACGGGCTGGATCTTTATGCATATAATCCTACGTTCTGCCCACACAGTGTACTTACGTGTTTTGTGTGGATCTCAGAACAAACAGCGATTATTTCCATATACAGCACTAACTGACTGGTTTTTACAACCGAGACGGAGTGTGTTTACTGCGCGGTACGGACTGGATCTTTATGCATATAATTCTACGTTATGCCCACACAGTGTGTTTATGTGTTTTGTGTGGATCTCAGAACAAACAGCGATTATTTCCCTATACAATATTAACTGGCTGGTTTTTATAACCGAGACGGAGTGTGTTTATTGCGCGGTACGGACTGGATCTTTATACATATAATTCTACGTTCTGCCCACACAGTGTATTTATGTGTTTTGTGTGGATCTCAGAACAAACAGCGATTATTTCCCTATACAGCGTAAAATGGCAGTAACGTTAAATCCAGTGTTATGCGCATTACGGGCCAAGGCCAATGAACACGGCATTGGAAGGGCTTTGCGTAAAGCAATCAGGATTTAACTATTCATATTGCTGTTTCTATCATTAATTTTTACGGCCTGCAAACAAAATTCGCCATAACGGTACGTCGTGTTTGAAATATGAGAGTTGTTAAGGAATTCAGGTGCAGAACGGAGCACGGAGGCCCCTGGATTATATACGGTGTCAGCTGCTTTACATAATTACGCGGCATGTCTTCGGTCTTTGCTTTTAAAATGTGGAAGGCAAAGATATTGCGTGCATTACACCACTTCGCTCCGACTTTCATCCTGCCCCTCTCCCCCCCCCCCCCCGCCAGTTTTATTCTTTGCTGCAGATCCGGTTGCCATGACAACCAGTGTTTAACACATCTCAGTTCTTAGGAATTCTTTTGTCTTTATATATATTTCAGCTATTTCCTCGCCCAAAGGAGTCCTTTTGTGGGGAATTCACAGCTTCTCAGCATTTTTTCCCTTTACATCCGTCTGAGTAAAATGTTTTTCATCACTACGCTTCAGAATTAAGTTTTCATATGATTTCACATATTTAATGACAAGTAGACAAGTGACATGACGCAGATTACCTACAACTCTTTAAATTCGAATCGAGTAGCTAATAGAAAACTTTGTATTGATGATGCAAACTTTGCAAGTATCTCTTCTCTTCCCATATGCTTTCTAAAACACAAATATTAAACTGTGCAACGTTATAATTTTGCCAGTTGTTTTATATGAGTGTAAAACTTAGCCTCTCACATGAAGGGAATATCATAGGCTGAAGGTTTTCGAGGTTATGTTGCGGAAGAAGAAACTTAGGATGAAAGGGGTTAAGAAATAACAACAGATTGGAGAAAACTGCACGCTGTGGAGCTTCATGATTTGCAGTGCTCAGCAAATGCTGCCATGGCTATCAAGGGAGAAGAGAAAGGCATGTATGGTGGGGAAACCTAAAGGAAGAAGAGCGTTTGAAAGACCTAGGCGTAGATGGGAGGATAATATTAAAATGTACCATAAATAAATAGTTTGGGGAGGCGTGGAGTGGATTGATCAGTGTCATGATAGGGAGAGGTGACGGACAATTGTGAGCACGGCAATGAACCTGCGGGTTCCGTAACACGCGGGCAACTCTATGGAACGCGCCTCAGCACTATCATGATACGAAGTGCCGTAATGTATGAGCGCGACTGAGTGCGTGAGTTATATGTGGAAGCTGTAGTTAGGGTGCGGGAATGTCAGATCGAATTTTCAGCGGTATTGCTTTGGTTATTATACACGGCAGCGACAGGCCCGCATCAGGATATACGTGCTGTTTGCGCGTTCTGATTTACCTTGCCAGGTGGAACATAACAAATTGCTCGTGTTTTAATTGTGAAAGAAAATCCACCTTTAAGACGTAGGTCTGCGGCCGAGCGCTTGCTGGGATCGTGGGTTCGAATCCCACCGAGCGCATGGATGTTTGTGTCTTGTACAGTGTTTGTGTTGTCAGGTAGAGGTTTCTGCGACGGGCCGATCCCTCGTCTAGAGGAGTCCTACTGACTGTGGCGTGTGTCTGAGTGTGATCAAGTGATAATAACCTCGACACCTGCTGTGAGTAGGTAGAAGAGCTAAAAGACTATGAAACGTAGTAAAAGAAACAGCGAAACAGATAAAGACGCTGTACCCCAGTTGTAATATTGAAATAATTAAATTCATTCCTACGCACAATACGGCGGTACGCGGGGGGGGGGGGTTGGGGGTGGGGGTGGGGAGTAGCAATATGGCTCCACTCCGCTCTTTATGAAGCGCGGAAGCAACTGAAAACTTCTGCGTGGAACACGTCACTTTAAAAAATTTTAAGTTTAAATATTGTGATTTTGTGACTGTAACCTTGTGCGTTTTTGAATTTTAGAATTTGAATTACTGTAGCCATTTTAATGCAGGCGACGCAATGCCTACACAAGCGTGCTGGCCTGGTACTCCTTTGTCAGAATAACTCCCTGATGATGGCATCTTGGTGCCGAAACATGTAGGCGTTTTATACTTACTTTGAATGTATTTTATCTGGCGCACGAGTTGTTCAATTGTTTTTGTTCTTTTATAGACTTTTTATATTTTTATTGCTGGTGTCTGTAAAGCACTCTGACTCAAACAAGCCCTTTCCATTGAAAATGGATTCCGATGTTCGTGACCGGTTTGTAATCCCAATTAATTACGAACTTCGAAAATCTACGGCGGTAGCTGTTTGCCGTAAGGATCAATGTAACATTTAAATACACTGTGCGGCAAGTGGCAGAGTTTTCAATGATAACTCATGTGCTACAGATGACTGTTCCATCCGCTAGAGTTTAACGGATTAGATGTGTCCGGGAAATACAGCTGCTTGCTGTTGGTTGCAAATTAAACTCAAAACGGATTAACAGGTCCATATTTGATAAGGCTGGCGGTACATAAAATGAGCCCCGTTTGTACGGCTTGTGAACTAATTCCCTGCTCACTGATAAATTATTCAGGACAGCACGCTTCGTGATTATATCCGATGGGCAAGGGCAAGTCAGCAAAATTCGGTTCTCCAGCTTGCAACGACGTCGTTAAACGAGAACACTGTTGCTGCGGCTTCCTTTTCATTAGTCTAGTCCTTGTTTGCTCACCAGAGGCCCTGTACGTGTCTAAACAGCGCTAAGCAGTTTGTTCGAGCTAATGAAGGAGGGCGTCGCTCCTCAAGGTGGCAAGGAGACGCAATGTCAGGGTGCGTCGTGCAGGTTGTGAGGTTTTCATAGCGGCGTAATCGTGGATTCGGGTACTCTGGGTTTTCATGCTGAGTCATTCGGTAAGTGCTTTCCGAAGCTTCATGAAACTGGAGACCTTGGAGATGGAGGCTACATATTTAATCGAAACGTCGCCAGCCACCCAGCCAGCGATGCAGCGTCATTTCACAAAAGACTAAGCCCCAAAGGCGCCTTGTTACTTTCCTCCTGTTACGCGTTTTTCTCATTTCCTACCTTATTTTCTCTGTTTCTGTTTTTCCTTTCATTCTTACTGGACTCTCATCTTTCGTATTCGGGTTTAAATCTTCTCTCTTAGATCCAGTATTTGTGGGTTTTCCAAAATTATTCCAGGCACATTTGGGATTATTAATTTAAATTTTTCACTCCTGATGGTTAGTAAATGCACCGCCAGGTTGCAGGTTCAAGCACCCTACATTCTTCTCACCGGATAGGATATACTTACGCGTTTCGTATGCTTTTTCCCCCCAAAAAAGTGATGTAATTTTCTTGTATGAAATTAACCGAATGCACCTTAAATGTAGATACAGTGTGTTTCCTGCGCGGTACGACCTGAATCTTTATATATAACTCAGGTTACATTAAGTATTCAAAATTTTCGTTAGGTCACCTTTCATTACTTATTGCCACTCCCAATTCACAGAATTCTTTCTTCATTTCTTATCATGCCCTATTTCTGCACACTCATTTTAGGTGTAGCATGTTACTGTACTTGATCGCACACACACACACTCAGTAGGACTCCTCTGGACGAGTGATCGGACCAACGCAGGGAACCCTACCTCACAACATACAACACTGAAGAGAGACAGACATCCATTCCTCTGGCGGGATTCGAACCCGCAATCCCAGCAAGCGAACTGCCGCAGACCTACGCCTAAGACCGCGCGGCCACCGGGATCGTCTCCCCGCGTTCTCCGCTATGTAATTTCAGTGCTTTAAACTATCGTTGTGTAAAGCAAGAGTAAAGTTATGACCCCACAACGCCTACGAACAAACACGTCAATAATTTGCTAAGTTCCGCGCTTTAAGTTGAGGTGAAGATAAGAGCCTTATTCTTCAGCTCGCCAAACTTTGTTGCGTGTTCAGATGCGCTAATGTCCAAGTTTTCGCTCTGTGTTCTGTGGTTCCACCTCCCCCCCCCCCCCGCCACCTCCCTCACCAAGTTCACCGTGCTTTGGTACCTAATGGTGATTGATGAACGCTGTCATCTGTGTCGGAGATATGCACTTAAAGATGCTCTTTAAATTGCGTTGACTCTTTCATGTATTTTCCTTAGTGTTGCTTTTTAAACTGACCCTCTTTAGAAAGAACTTTCCAAGTTTTATAAACACGTACTGCACGTTAAATTCAGAAAGTGGCTTTTATAGGGTGTAATTGGTGTTACAGCATTAAGGAGTGAATTCCTCCAAGCTCTAACACATGCCCTATATTAAGGAACTATCATCTTACCTGAATAAGGCCCTTTGTTGCTTTCCATATCATTTCCAGCCTAAGGTCCGGTCCAATTCAGTTGAATATTCAGTACAGTCCTGAAATTCCCCAAAGCAACAGGGCTGGGGTCACGGTCTTGACGGTCGAGTGTCGAAACCCGAAAAGAAGCAAAAATTTTCTAGGAGATTCTAGTTTCTCACTTAGGTAATTATAAAGGAATGTGACACCGTGCAGTTTGGTAGCAACGTAGCAAAGTTTCGGAGGAGTCTATAATTTCATTTTTATCCTGAAGATGGAAATATAATATATCTTCGAAATGTTTTTAGCTGTCCTTCTGCCGTGAAGTTGAAAGCAACAGGCTTCATAGAAAGTTCTTATTTATTTACTCTTCTGAATTAATGATCGAGGAAGCGAATTCCTCTGAAACAGCTTTACCTTTTTAATAAATTGCAGATGCCACACCTTAGAATACTGCAGTCTGAAACCTCCCGGCTTGGCTTCGGAACTGTCCTGTGCGTAGGCTACCGGAGCACGTGAAGGTGACGGTTCACTTCCGTCACGTGTCGAGGATAATCATGTGTGTGGCTATTACTGTACTGCCACTCACGTGTTTAGGCTATTACTGTACTGCCACTCACGTGTTTAGGCTATTACTGTACTGCCGCACAGGTGTTTGGGGCTATTACTTTACTGCCACTCATGTGTTTAGGCTATTACTGTACCGCCGCACAGGTGTCTGGGGCTGTTACTCTACTGCCACTCACGCTTTCCGGTGGCAGGTTCACCCAGACGCCTGTCCAGTGAAGACGATGCTCGACTGCAGGCACTTAACGTGACCACTTGCCTATACGCAGCGCCAAGAACAGGTGTGAGTGCAGCTGTACCTGCACTGTGCGGCACTGCAGCTGTATCTGCACTGTGCGGCACTGCAGCTGTATCTGCACTGTGCGGCACTGCAGCTGTATCTGCACTGTGCGGCACTGCAGCTGTATCTGCACTGTGCGGCACTGCAGCTGTACCTGCACTGTGCGGCACTGCAGCTGTATCTGCACTGTGCGGCACTGCAGCTGTATCTGCACTGTGCGGCACTGCAGCTGTATCTGCACTGTGCGGCACTGCAGCTGTACCTGCACTGTGCGGCACTGCAGCTGTATCTGCACTGCCGCACAGTGCTTCATGCGATGTTGCTAAGTGCAGAGCTAACTCTGCTGCCTTATGTTTGGATAAAAACTTCTGCCTTCCTTATGTTCAGTGCCATCATGGCGACTGTATTTATCATTTTCGTTTCGCAGTCCTTCCCTCTTCTACCTGTTCACAGCAGGTGTCGAGGCTGTTTATTTTCACTTGATCACACTCAGACACACACCGCAGTCAGTAGGACTCCTCTGGACGAGGGATCGGCTCGTCGCAGAAACCTCTACCTGACAACACAAACACTATACAAGAGACAAACATCCATGCCCCCGGTGGGATTCGAATCCACGATCCCAGCAAGCGCTCGGCCGCAGACCTACGCCTTAGACCGCGCGGCCACTGGGATCGGCCTGTATTTATTACACGGGGCTGATTTGCGCTGTTGAACGCTGTCCATGACACGCTGTAGCACCAGTCACACCAACCTCTCAACTGAATTTAATTCCATTTGTTTTCGCGTTCTTGGTTATTTTGATTGATACTGGATTAATTAAAGTAGTTAATTACAAGCAGCGGACTCCTGCTCGTCTGAACTGCCCAATCGTAAAGACGAGCATTCAAATATAAAGTAATCTCCGTTTAACGTTGCTTATTACAGACGCTTTTCTTTATACAGCGAGGAATTTAGGGCGGATGTATATTGCGAATTTTGTATTATGTTTAATGAAACAGTCCTGCCTATACTTGCGTGTGAACAGAATTCAGGAAATCTTGAAGGGCATCCGTGAGGGTGGCTGAAGTTCCAGGCAGGGAGAGTAAACAGTACCCCAAAATAGGAAATACCCTTTTGAATGCAGCGTTGGGTACAGCTGGTGTCGCATTCTTTTTTAAACCTCGGTTGCATAAACAAGACAAACAGAAGCAATTGCGTTGTCATTCGACACATCAGAAACTTTGCAAAATCCACAATTAATTAATGGATCCGTTACAGTATCTCTTATTTAAAAAAAAAGTTTCATTTAAAGATACATGTCTGTCGCGATGTGACGATGACTGGTCTTCTTAGAGCTCCGCTCTCATGATAAAAACAGTAGGATCTGTCGAAACGTCTGGAACTTCTCGTACACCGACGCCGCGAATGTGAGAACCTCCAGTCTCGCATTTTTTATTTATTTTATTTTCATTAATTTTTTTAGTCTACTCTGTCACAGACATCGTCATTATATATAAACTTAGAAGGAAACGATAACAAAGTTGTCCTGTTGTCCAATGAATTGATGAATAATTTAACACTTTAATGGCGAAGCGTATTTAAGGACTCAGTGCGTACCGCGCTGTAAACACTCTCCACTTCGGTTATAAAAACCAGTCTCTTAATGTTTTATAAGGCAAAAGTTGCTGTTTGTTCTGAGATCCGTACAAAACACACAAACGCAATGTGGGCACCACGTAGAATTTTTTAATGTTAAACTTGGTCGTATGTGAAGTTACCGCTAGGTTTTAAAGGGTTAAGGGATCCTTTAGCTCTATGTAAAGGGGTTACAACTAAGTTAATGTTAATGTTAATGTTAACAATCTGACAATTTTGTGTCAAACTTATTACCAGCCTTTACAGTGTAGTGGAATGGTAGGATGGTTTATACAGAAAATAAGATTTTATGACAAGCTATTTGAACGTATGTTGGATAACTGATGCGTGACGATACGAATTTGGTGGTGTCGAAACGTGTAACCAACATAACTAACAAAAGGTTCGTTGTTTCATTGAGTGAGAATGGTTGTGAAGTTCGAAAGAACACCGTACCATGTCCTGTGTCGCTGTGTCCGTACAGGTGCTAGGAATCGGCCGGTGACTGGTGTGTCCGTCACGGGTTAGTACAGAGCGCACACAAGTGTCTCCTCTACGAGAGAGACCCAAACACGTGCATCCAGTGTTCGGCCGCTTCAGCAGGTCAAGAGCACAGAAATCAGCGCAGCATGACAATACAGCTATTCACAGTGCGTGTTGAAATGCGGCAAAATAACACTGGGCCTGCACCTTAGACCTTTAAAGCGCAGTGTTAATTATATATACCACCTGCTTTAGTAATAACAAGACAGGCAACTTACGTATAAACCTAATATTGAGGCGCGTTCGCGTAAGTATTGTTGCCGTGGATAAGCAATAAACATTACATATTGTGAGTGTGTGTCTGTAGCCGTAATTATGCAGTATGCAAAGCGCATGCGCCGTATTATATTGTCATCAGTGGCCTGTCGACTGTACCATATTTTTCCACATTATTTCATAAAAGGCACAATTTTCGACAAAATTTTAACATAAAATTGTGTTTTTTTTTTAATTTTCTCTACAACTCTGTCTGAAACCTTTCTCATTCTGAGAAGAATTCAGCGAGTTGTCATAAATGTACACAGGTCTTCATGCAAAGTACCCGTTATTCTTGTCAGATTCTAATGAAATTTGAATTTTCTTGACATGTTTTCTTAAAATACTCAAATACCAAATTTCATGAAAATCCGTCCAGTGGGAGACGAGTTGTTCCATGCGGACGTGCATAATGAAGCTGAGGGTATCTTTTCGCAATCCCGCGAAGGCGCCTCAAATTCTACGTTCTGCCCACACACCACATTTCTGTACTCCGTTTAATTGTCACAATAAACAGCAATTGTTTCGCTGAACAGCTTCTCCTAATTGGGCATTATAAACAAAACGGACTGTGTTCTCTGTGAGGTAGGAACTAAAGTTCATCTTTTACACAGATCGATTGTGCTGTACGTCATGCTCTCAGGCATGTTACATTTATAAATAAACACGGGGATTTTAAAATTTCAGGAAAATCGGATTGGAAGATATTTAAAACCCCTCGTGGAATTAATACACCGTTTTAATAGCCATAATTACAGGGCATTCGTAGTCTATTTCCGGAGATACTAATCGTCCATCACATGCCACTATCGAGCAATCGATCCTCCGGTTTTAAATGTACCTTTGACGGTTCAGAGAGTTCCTGTTACAGGTAGGCCTGTCACTTGCTGGGTGCAGTGCTTTACGTAACGTTCCCTGTCAGGTTTGCGTGACAGTACAGCACTCGCATTCTGTTTACATATAGTCAGAACAGCTGACCACAGGTCGAGGTTTGAAGCCCGTACATCCTGAATGTGAACAAACCGCATTAGCAGTCGTATTCTTTACGTAGGCAACAATTAGTACTACTGCCTTCGCTGTTATGATGTATAATGCGGCGCAAGTTGGTAGTTGGTAGCCGACGTTTCGAGAGAATCTATCCGTCCTGTATTTAACGCTAAAGTAGCCCAAGTCTGCTTGGATTGCTTTAGCCTTAGATATGGGACAGCTATGTTGTCCCGAAACGTCTGGTAAACAACTGCCAACGTACGCTGCGTAACATGTCGGAAGAGCGAAGTTTTCAAGGTTCAAATCTCGCGTATGTTATTATTAACCTTTTAAAGCGTAGCGGTAACTTTACGTACCGCCAGGTTCAACATTAAAAAATTCTACGTGGTGCCCACATTGCGTTTATGTGTTTTGTACGGATCTCAGAACAAACAGCAACTTTTGCCTTATAAAACATTAAGAGACTGGTTTTTATAACCGAAGTGGAGGGTGTTTACAGCGCGGTACGCACTGAGTCCTTATATAAAACAGATACGCTTCGTCTTTAAAGGGTTAATATCAGTAGTGTTATTACTGCTTTGTTAGTACGGGATATTTTTATTATTACTTTATAGTCAAAAGGGTGTGTGTAGATATTAAATCGTATTTGCGACATTTCCAAGTACCCAAAAGAGCACATTAATTTTGGATTTTGTTCTCCTAAAGTACAGAATATTTTACCCTTTGATGATCTCGAAAAGGCAGTTTGACATTTTGTTGTTGAACGGATCACAGCAGTGCATTGTAGTGTGCCTGTGTAGTGGCGGCACACTTGTCAATATTGATAAATGAAGTTGGTTGTCTAGGTAACAGATGGCACCAGGTTCGCGCAATTTATCCACTCCCACTCCTAAGTGTTTTACTGCACTTCAAATGTGATTGATGCAATATAGTCAGAGGGAGTTTGTATTCAAATATCAATTGAAAATCGTTGTGAGAATGTAAACGTATAATGATGGAATATACTTTGGTTAGATGATGGTAAAATTTTGGGATTTTGAAAATGAAATGCCGGGAATTCGTCTAAATAGTTGTTTCAATCTCAGTTCATACCGCGCAGTAAACACTCGCCGCCTCCATTACGAAGGCCACTAAGCTGACGTTGTTTACGAAAATAATTACTCTTTGTTCCGAAAATTGCACGGAACACATAAATACACTGTGTGAAGAGAAGCTTCGTTGGCAGCAAAATCAAAAAAGCTTGTAAAGAAAAAGCGATGTGTAGTTTGGATTCAGCTGGCTCAAGAGAGGTTTCAGTGGTGGATTCTTCTGAGCGCGATAATGGGTATTCTTGTTCAGCAAGGGCATTGGAATGTCAACGTATTTAATAGCATACGGAATTGTCACACTTGAATTTCAATTGTGCTAATTGTGGTACCACCTCAGGAGTTCGCACGCCTGCAGATAGAGTTCCCAGTGTTGCCGTACTGACGAACATATAGATCTGTGCTCGCGCTGACTTACCTGTAAGAAAGAAAGCCATGTAGAGGGACACATAGATATACAGAGACAGATATGGGCATATATACAGAAATAGCTGCATAGATATGTGTATAGACAGACAGAGAGATAGATAGACAGACAGACAGACAGACAGGTAGATGGAAAGAAGAAGAAGATGGAAAAGGGAAAGAATTTGGTTGAGTGAACATATAGCTTACTCCGTTACATTTTGCATTCTAACGGCTTGTATACTACAATATGAACCCATTTGTCATTAATTTTATTTCAGTTCATTGTGACGCGTACAAAGATCCAGGGTTGACCTCTCCCTGTGTATTTCATTCATATTTACTGTTTTAATATAGACACATATCCGATCAAAATGCTTTGGGCATAGACACATTGCGTACAGGCTTTGTGCTATAAATCTCCGCAGAAAAAGAATCACTTCTAGGCAAGAGTTTTTTTAGGGATTCAAATTCTATTTTGATGATTTATGTGTGAGCATTATTTATAATCTTATTAGAACAAGGTCAGTCAAACCGTGGCCTTCAGATCGTCCATCTTTGTAAGAATTTCGGAAAGGCAAATATGAAATTAAGTGTAGCAAAAAATGCTATATCAGATTAAGGAGCAGAGGGCACCGTTCTGTTTGAACATGTGATGGAGAATGTGCCAGTTATCTCAGGACTCCTGCTTCAAGGGATTAACTGACAGCTTCGTTAACCCTGTATAGCCCAGTGGTTACTGTACGTGCCACTAGGCTTAACATTCAGCAATTCTACGTTCTGCCCACACAGTGTGTTTATGTGTTTTGTGTGGATCTCAGAACAAACAGCGATTATTTCCCTATACAGTATTAACTGACTGGTTTTTATAACCGAGACGGAGTGTGTTTACTGCGCGGTACGGACTGAATCTTTATATACAGTTCAAGTTACGTATTTTGTGTGGATCTCAGAACAAACAGCGATTATTTCCCTATACAGCATTAACTGACTGGTTTTTATAACCGAGGAGGAGTGTGTTTACTGCGCGGTACGGGCTGAATGTTTAAACATAATTCAGATTAATTTTTGTTTAATGGCCGTGACATGGCTCAGGAGTTTGGTCGCCACGTTTTCACCCCAGAGACACGGATTCGATTCCAGATCAGTCCATGTGAGATTTGTGGTGAAGAAAATGCCACTGTGACAGCTTTTTCCCGAAGTACTTTAGTTTCCCCTGTCAGTATCATTCCACCATTGCTCCATACTCATTCATTCATCTACCACCGACGCTGTATAATGTTTTTCTCCCAGTACT